>JAVQJV010117927.1:0-51110 GCA_036024995.1 Gadopsis bispinosus
AGACCCAACATTTCCACCGTGAGCAGCACTAGGAGACAGTGGCAAGGAAACACTGCCTTTAACAGGCAGAAGTTTTAAAAGCACATACGAGCCTCTGCCTCGAGCATCGAAGAGCGCCGCGCTGACAAAGGTCGACTGCTCAAACGCTTTACATCAGCTCTCATCGTCCTCCTTTTAAAAGTTTGCATTTGAACGCAGCACAAAGATGTCAGGCATGAGAAATACAAACAAAACACACCAGGACGCCACTGTGAATCTGTTCAAACGCTCACATTACATGCTTGGAATACAAATTAAGAATATGGCTGATCTGAGTATCTTGCCATCGCTGAGAGTAGCTGGACATTCTGGTGCCCCAGGCCAGACACCCAGTGGCGCCCCTCAGAGGACTGATGATGTCATCAAAAAACCTTGTTATAAAAAGAGCTGCTGTTGAGCTGTAAGCTAAATTATATGACTGTACTGTGATGAAACACATGACTGCTGGCGTTTAAATTGACATGTATTACCAAATATATAAAAGTGGGCATTTCATGCGTTTAAAATGGCTCAACACGCCCATCTACTGTTTCAGCTCAGCCCTGAACCTGCGAGGTCGACGCTGACAGAGAGTCAACCAGTTGGGACTTAACTTCGTCATGAAATTGTTTTTTTTTTTTAAAAAGACTAATCAGTGTCCGTCAGTCTTCCCCCGTGGCTCCTGGGCCACATGCTACGTAGCCACAAGGCCACGCCCCCTACAGGTGACGTTCACTCATTCGCTGCACTTTTTAAATCTGCAGGGAGAGAGGGATCTAGCAGAATCTGAGCGTGTATGATTTTAACACCTGTTCAGGATTCTAGTGGCCTTTGCATGCATTGGTCTGTTATTTAGCCTACCCTCCTGGATGTAAATGAGAAAGAAACACCGCTCAGTATAAGGCAATATACTGTAATTCAACAGCACCACAAGCTACAGCCTCCAAAAGAACCATGCAGTTGAATCAACGCCTCTGTGAAACAGTTTAAACAAAACTGCTGATTATAACCTTCATGAAGGTAGAATTTATGACAAGACTGTTGGATTAGCTTGCATTAGCATTTTAGCTAGGAGCACCTAATAAATTGGAAGCATGATGTGTGCTATAGATTTTGTATAATATCAATAGGAAGAGGATGTCAGAGAGACATCTGTTGCAGGAAGATACGACACCCGTTAACCTCTGCATTAACAAAGCTCGCAACGTTCAGTGCAGCTTCCTGTTATATGATTAACTGAAGTTACCGACTGCTGTTTTTATATATTTTGTGGTTTAGCGGGTCACTCGCTTACAGCTGTGCCTTCAGTGTTTTAACAGAGCAGAGTGGGTTTTTTTTTTAGATTTCTAGATAGATCAAGACTTACAGCCAATACCTATATAATAATTCATCATAATATATTTTGTTTAACTTACTGACCACGTGACTCGAGGTGAGAACCCTCGTTCTTTGTGTGCAGATGCTGCCATGCCAACACATCCTCCTACCTGCAAATGACTCCCAAAGCGACATATGACCGACCGCTGGTACTACCAGTGACAGTTGTAGTGGACGTTCATCATCATGGTAGCAACAACAAACACATGGCTAACGCTTGGCTAGGTTAATGTACCAAAACGTCTAGATTAGGTTGTGAATAAAGTTACGTACGTAAGTTCAAATAAGCCAACGTTGACTTGCGGTTTCACCTGGAACATGAACAAGCCCCCAGGAAGTGTGCCGGGCTTTGAAGCCAATTTGACATAGTGGCCAAACCGTGTAATTACATCTTCTGGGTCCGTCACGTGATGCACGCTGGCCCAAAAGCACTTTTCCCCATAGACTTACACTGTGGTAGAGATGTCTGTAAATCAGCAAGTAATTTAAATGGCCCTTTTTTAAATTATGTCCTAAAAGTTGTAAAATCAGAGTTATAGCATTGCTGTGGTTTGTGTGAGCGAGCCAGAGACTGAGTGGTTTGGAGGTTAAAAGAAACGTTTGTGCCCTTGCTCTATGGGCCATGCAACGCGGAAGCTATGCAGAAGATCTGTAATTTTATACTCAGGAAGTGAGACTTTCATAGGAATGAACGGGGCCCCGCCCCTGACGTTGTATCCAGTTCTCTTTATACGTCCTTGGATACGAACAGCGGCCTCCTGTGAAGGTCCTGACTTACTCCTTTGCTCCCATCATAATTTCTTACGTTATTAACAAAACGTAAATATGGGTCATATAATAAGGCGCTTGCACAGACTACCTATTTTGGGGAGGGCGCACAGGGAACAAGGGCTCACTGAATGGTTTGATGAGTATGAAAATGATGTGAATTAGATGCTATGGCCTTCACAGTCACCAGATCTCAACCCAACTGATCACCTATGGGAGATGTTCGTGCGAGAGCTCTGCATGATCATCAACACACTAAATGAGAGAATATCTTTTGGAAGAGTAGAATATTCAGTTGCAGCTTTGTAATGGAATAGAATATTCAGTTATGACTCTAAAGGGAATACAATGTTAGTTCTGCTCGCAACAGAAAGCCACAACTGACCAGTCCATTCCATTCTAAAGCCATAGCTGACCAGCCCATTCCATTCTAAAGCGTCATCTGACCAGTCCATTCCATTCTAAAGCTTCATCTGACCAGCCCATTCCATTCTAAGTGAACATAACTGAAAAAAAAGAAAGCACACAGTGCACACCTCACCCTTTCTTCAGTTAATTGGAGTATAATGTAGTGAAATGAGAATAAATAACCATCTTCTGTTTGGTTGTTGGCTAATTTAGTGTAAGTAGAGTGTGTATGATATTTCTTTCTTTTGCAGTCCACACACCAACCAAACGTAATAACATGTCGATTAAAGGTGAATTTCTAAGCAAATAAATTGCATTTGTGCACCCTTTGCTGTTGTTGCATCATTTTAATTCTCTGTTCTTTCATTGGTGAATCACTTTGTGAACTGTCTGATTGTGAATGGCATATACTCAACCATTACTGATGATGACTGAAATATCATGCCTACTGATGGTGAACGTATCATGAATGAATAACGCTATGGGTTGTGATGGAAAATAAACATTTTATATGTTTTCATACTATGTTCTGTAAGTTTAACCTTAAGGATATAAAAGGCGCAGGATGTCTCCACGTGGCAGCTGCATCCTGACTCAATTACTTTACTTGCTGAAGTCATTACTCAGTTCCCAGGACTGCATTTAGAGAATAACATCCCAACAACAGATTGTGGGCAGTACTTTTACTATAAAGAGAGGTAACTGAGAAGCCTAAGTTACCATTTCTGCACACTACGTTAGTGTGTAGAGTGGTCCATTCTGCAGAATGGAAATTAACTTCCTTGAGAATATCAAGCTCCATGTGTTCAAATTTCAGGTTTCCACCACAGGGTGCTATAAATATCCACAGCAGTGTAATGGCTGTGTGAAAGGATGACTGTCCTGCTGATGTTGGAGACCTTTTGTGACGAGACATTCACTAAAACTCTATTTCTTCTTTTCTTCTCATCAGCAGGACTTAAGGCTGGTGGCATCAATTGTCTGAATTCATATGCAGATAGTTGACAAAGACTGTTGATTAGTCAATTAGTCAGTACAAGCGATGCACCATGGTGCTGGTCCCGTGTACATCATGGTCCAAGGTACGTACCAAGGTGCAACAATGGTACTGACCATACAAAACACGTACCATGGTACAGTTTTAGATGGTACAGCCGAACAGGGTACTTAACCCTAAATACATAAAAATATGGTATGGATGTCTGGTACCACATACACTAACATCCATAACCTAGTACAATACAGTATACTTTCAAATGAAAATATGAATTATGCCTAAATATAAATCCTAGTTCCAGCTTCATGCTTTTCTGATGGTTTTTATTTTATCTTAAACTGCACATCTTCAGATTTGGTCTGCTCAGAAATATATATATATATTATAAATAAATGATATTTTACTGGTGGAACAATTTCCTTTACTTACATCTGCATACTGATTCATAGACCACAGGGGTTCCTGGCTGGTAGCTTCTTTATCATGTTTGCATTTTATGTTGGAGCCATGACTAACTAATATCTAACCAACATTTTAAATGATCTCTTTTTCATTTACAGGCTGTACAAATTCAACATTGGCTTGTGGGCAGGCTGAAGTGAGGAAGGTTATGAGGACAATTCAAATCAACTGCAGTCAAAAGAAATGAATAAATCATTTAAGGTACAATATCATGGTATAGCTGCAGCACAGAAGTACAGTGGCATGGTAAATTGGTCATTACCATGGTAGTACAGTACCACATTATACCATTGTATTACTATGGAGGTATATTTTTGCCATACCTTTTTTACGGTATTATCATGGTACTCGTTTGTAAGAGTTTTCACTCACTACAGACAAGCAAATGGTGATAACAGGGATAATACTGCTGTACAGGAATATTTTATCCTGCCCTCAAAGACCAGACTTAACTCAAATGTGGCTGCAGCATCACTGACTAAATTATAAATAACCTTGAAACCTTCTAAATCCCCCCAAATGTTTCTTGAAGGGTTTAAGGTCCATAACTCCATGTTGTGTTTCAGCAGCAGTGGATAAAACAACAGCCGTTGGGGTGGACATTAAATCCTAACCGGCCACTTGAGGTCAGAATAATTAATCTGAGGCCATAAAAACCTCTGAATAAGCCATAAGGGACATCAAACAGCCTCCTTTCCGGCAGCAACTTTGTTGTTGTGGAGAGGGTTAGGGAACAGTCCGCTGAGGGTTTGGGAAAAGGCCGCCCTTGCGTCATAATAAGAATGAAGAAAGATAGCATCTCACAGGCTTTCTACCACTCGGCCCGGGCTTTGCTTCGTCTGCGTCTGTGGTGGAGTGTGACTGGAGCACCTCAGCCTCTTCAGTCTGCCGTGCTTTCATCTTGGCGGCACATGTGGGATCTCGCATTACAGCTGCCGCTCTCACTGTTACTGTAGCAACCTTTTCATGCGTTGGCCTTTTGTGAGATGAAACTCCAGGTCTCACACAAAGCTGGAGGTTCGACGCGAGCCGAAGCTACAGGAAGTACTCCCTGGATCAGCTGGAGGCTGCACACAGCAGAAGAAGCACGTGCGTGTTTTGCTTTGGCAGACGGAGCTATTGCAGCAGAAAGCTAAAGAACACACCCTGCATGGAGTGTCTAAAAATAACGTCTCACTTTTCTACAATTCACTTCACCGCTGCTCTCCTCCATGCCGCGAAGGTTTCCACAAGCGACGGATCATAGAGTCTTTTCGGTGAATTATGCACACTCTCTTCCCCCACTCTCACATCTGAGCGGTGGTGCAATGCATCCATGCGGGTGGCAGGTGATGGCCGTGAGGATTTGGCCTGCTGCTGTGCGCTGTCTGTCAGTGGACAACGTGAGCACGCCTCCCCCTCCCCTTTAGCTGTTAGAGCCTCCATTTACCAGACGGGACGAAATTAATTCAGTGCCTTTTTAATGCAGCGCACATCACCTCTCCTATCACTGCTCCAAACTCAGAGAGTGAGCTTGATAAATTGATTCAGGGAAGAAAGCAGCCCCACCACTGTTGGCTGTGTGTGCTCTGAACGCAGCAAACCACTAGAGGGCAATCACTGTGTGAAAGAAGCTCCAGCAGCTACATACAGCATGTGAGCGGATGGGATAATGACAGGCTTCATACGTGCTCTGCCTCTCTGGTTGTACTTTTCTATATGTGAATACATCCCAGTGTGCAACAAGCTGGTTTTACCTTGAAGTCACTAACAGCAACGCAAATGTCTCTGAATAAAATGGAAAACTCCTGAAATATATGCAGGAAATTCAGGACTCTTACTAATATGAAGACAAAGCAATCCAATGTCTCAGTTATGCCCAGTGATGTTAGATTGCCGTGGGCTTAAGGATTCACAGGCCTGCTGGAGACTCAACAGACTGTGCTGCCAATAGCTTGCGACGTACGGCGCATGTAACCTAAAGCATTCTATACATCACAGTGTGCGACCTGTCAGAATAAAAGCGGGTCATCTGGACACTCAGAGGTGTTCCATTTGCCGAGGATAGCTACCGAAGTCATTTCACACACTGTGGAGGAGCAACAGGCTGCAAACGATTAAGTTACTCCTTCAGTCATTTATCAAATAAAAGCTTTGGATGCTTTGGACATTATTTTATACATTTTATAGACTTGTTTAAAGCGATTCGATGAATTCCATAACATAGTGAATAATTCTGTTTCTTTTTTTAAATGAATTCATTAAGTGCTTTCTGAACCAATGGTACAGACTTGAGTGCTGCTTACATGGCAGATAATTGACAATTAACGTGGTAAATACCAAGTCTGAGCTTGTCATATAGAGCACATTGTCCAGTTGATAATGGTGAGCAGCCGAGGCTTCCTGTAAAGCTGAGCAGGTTCATCATATGGCAGCTCATTAATGGTTTTACGTGGCAACGCTCACCGAGTGGTTCACGCTGGTGCAGAGTATTTAGGAAGGGCATCGGCACAGAAGTGCAAAGGCAGCTGCTGCATATGTACATGATCAGTTGTGGGCTTTATATGTAACAACGGTCATGGCTTTGCGTTCTGTGGCACAGGCAGCAGCTGTGGGACCCCAACATACACGAGCGTCTCGTTCTCTTAAAGACTGTGAAGGGATGACGATGGTGAATACCCATAATCCCTCTGGAAGATTTAGAACGGGAGGTATTTCAGCGCTGATGCCAGCTGAGTGTGCACGTTGTGGCATTAATGTGACATTAGTAGCATTAAACAGTGGTGCAGCTGTGCACCCTCAGTGGAGGGTTCTCGCTTAAGGTGCACGTCCAAGTATGAAGGCTGTATTACCAACCACACAAAGGGGGCAACTGACCCCAAATTCCCAGTTGGTGAATTTTGATATGGGAATATGCACTACTGAAGGACATGGACCCTGCTTCAGTACCTGATCTGGAGTCCCTGTCTTGGCACGAGGGTCCCTGTGTCAAAATCTGGTTTGATCATTATATCAGCCCGTATTAAAGCTGCACTATAATCAATATTTGTGTCAAATGACTGAGTAATGTCCACAGAGCTCATTGTTAAAGCCCTCAGCTTCACTGCTCTGGGTGTTTGCAGCTGTTCTGGGAACAGCCGAGCACTCAGCAGGTTCTCAGGAGCTGCCGGAGAGCAAACACGCAGATCTTCTTCTGCTGCCCCCAAGTGGCCAAAAAAGGACCAAGATGCTGTGCTCACATAGCGTGTCTTCAGTTTAATCCAGCCGTGCGCGATGGATCCAGAACCACTCTGACATCAAGGCGTTCCCGTGAGGTTCCTTGCAGCTGATGATCAGCTGAGCAGCAGAGCAGCTGAGCCGACGCAGGGTGGAGTCTGCAACAGGTTGCTGCTGTGACGGTCCGGCACCGAGGCGGTTAAACGGTGTTCCGGTGTCGGTGCACAGACTCAGCCGCTGCCGGCAGCACACGACGATCCAGCCATGTCGGAGCGCGGGGGGGGGGCCCAGGATCTGACACCACCGAGGGGCTGCGGTTCTGGTCGCGCGGATTCCGCCCTCATGGACGGGCAACGGGGCTTTTACGCGATGGAGAACCCGACGGAGAACCCCACGGAGAACCCCAGCAAGGCGGCGGAGTATCTGAAGGAGCTGAATAAGATCATCGAGACCCAGCAGGGGCTGCTGGAGACGCAGAGGCACCGGATCGATGAGCTGGAGCTCCAGGTGGCGGACCTTTGCAAGGAGAACGCCTGTCTGCAGGACCAGCACCAGCGGCACCTGGACACCTGCAGGCTCCAGCTGGGCGCCATCACGGAGAACGTCCTGCAGGAAAAGTAAGTTGGCTGTCGGTGTTGGCCACATGCTCCGAGGGGCTGCGCGGACCCACCGAGCCCAACTTCTGGGTCCGCTTTGTAACGATGCTGCTGTCGCTGCTGACCCTGCGGGGCAGCATCAGCTGTTCCCGGTGACAGCTGACCCGGGGACACCGTTGGTGTGGCTTTGATTCAGAGAAGGTCCATCAAGGCAGTTGAGGTTCGAGAAACGGAAGCATCCATGCAGGCTGAGCTCGGTTCTGCAGGAACACACACTGAATGTAGACGCACCACAGCTGTTTCTGACCAACCTGCTCATTCATGCCTGTTAGAGTCTGGCCTGTCAGTCACAGTGTCAACATGAAGTAGCCTGATCCAGTAACAGAACGACAGAAAAGGCTCTTTTTCCCTTAAAGTCATGTTGTGGATGTCTTTGTTGAATCTGTCAAATAAGTGAGAGTATCGAAGAATGTCTTTGTATGGATTTATTAGAAGCTTCTAAGGTCGACAGAGAGCCTAAGTCGTCTGTGAGAGAGTACAAAGACCACAGACTGACAATCCAGTGGTTGGAGTGCAGATGTCCAGCAGCACACGGATCCTTTGCATTAACCTGTTGATGGATCCAAAATGCTCCCGGATCACATCTTAATTAGACCCCCCCCCCCCCAGCCTCCTACGTGGCTCCTTCTTTGGAACCTTCCGTTTGTAATGCAGACTTTCCGTTAAAAACGTTGAGTCTCAAGCCAAAGCAGAGACATCTCTGATGACCCCACTATGACGTTATTGTGGTTTGAAACTTTGGAAAACTCGCAGACTAAAGAAAAGGACTCCAGAAAGTAGTGAACAGAACTGCTGCGTGTCGGTGGTGTCGGCAGCTGTCCTTGTCCTCTCCCACGTGGCAGTTTAGTCCAGGCTTTAGTAGTAACATGCCATGATAACTCCCTCCATCCCCTCCCTGCCTCCCTGCCTCTGCGAGCTGGAAATGTCAGCACCTCCGGCAGTGAATGATTAGCTCTACTGTCTAACAGACAGTTTGATGATCCCAGGACAAGTTCAGACGCCACCAGCTGCTGGAAATGCTGCCTTTAGAAAACCTATTTCTGCTCAGCAAAGCTGCATCTACAGCAACAAAGTGCTGAGTGCGACGCTGTGAGGCCTTTTTAACCTATGACATCATTATCATATTTGCTCGTGGTTCGTTCGGGGCTATAAATAGTTATCAGTGCGGAGCAGAGGACGGGAGCTCGACGCTCAGGACTTTCCATTCGTGGTGTGGCCTTCTAGCCCCTGAGTGGCAGAGCACACAGGTCTGTGCGTGAACTCTCCCGACGTGGTTCATCCCTGTGCTTCAAAATAAATTGAGTTAAAAGCACACGCACACACACACACACACACACGCACACACACACACACACACACACAACACACACACACGCAGCTGAGATGGAGGCCTGTCAACAGTTGGGCCACGTCAGCTGTTCTGCAGTCAGCATACAGTCGTGGCCCTGATTGCAGAGCCAATAGGGGAGCTGTGGTCCTCCCAGGCCCTCTGACACACACAGTATGATGTGAGTCTGCATGCAGCGAGACCGTCGCCATGTTTGTTACTGCAGGTAATCCGTGACGTGGAGTCGGTGTCAGAGTGGTGTTTCTGTTCCGTCCGCTCCAGCAGCTACTCCGCCGTTCCGTGTTTACTCTGGGCTTTATTTGCCTGTTAAAGTTCACAGCTCGCGCAAACCCACACAGCTCCTGTCAAGGTCGGGGCTGTATTTGTGTGTTGGTGATTTACGGCCTGGAAGAGCTCAGGACAGATTCCTCTGGGCCTTTTTTGAAAACAGCGGCATCGTTAGCGTTCGGGATGACTGAGCCGCATGCTTGAACGCTAAACAGCCGGCGTGTTCTGAAGAGGTCTGGGGTCCGTGAAATCAAACAGCGTGGCCGAGTTAACTGTTAGGGGGCCCAGAGCAAAGATTTGCAGTTGGGCCCCTATCGGCCCCCCCCCCCCACTCACCCCTCTGTGCACTGCGACTTCCTGTCGCCACAATGTGCAGAGCAGACTCTACATGGCAGCTTCACTGGACGCCCAGAAACCAAGCAGCTGGAGAAAATACTAACTGACCACAGGTCTTCTGTCATTTAGGCTGCGGGAACTCCATTAAACAAAACCAACAAAATTGATTTTATTCAATGTTGGTAATATTGAAACTAAGATGAGGCTTGATATTGACAATTTGCAATATATAAGGAGGATCGTTTGTAACATAAAGGTTGTTGTTTGGTTTCCCCAAAACTGGCTGAAGTAAATGGGGGGGGGGGGAGGACTATCAGTCATCATTTGCCAGCAAATCCCATGAAAAGACATAAACCAACAATGAACCTATCCTACCAACAAGAACTGTGTGTGCATCAATGCCTTATAAACCAAATGTGGATTCATCCGCTGCTGAAAATAGTCCCCAACAAATAAGCTATTTACTCCTGTTAGGATAACACTTAGTAAAAACTGAATGTGCCCAGCTGTAACAGGATGTATCTGTGTTAAGAAATGGACATATTCAACAGGGATAAATGGGCAGGTTGGGGGAGTGTTGAGAGACGGACTAACACAGGGATTTTGTGTGGTTTTGTTTGTTTCATGGGATTTATTTACGGCAAGAAAAATATAGAATAACACCAGATGTATCCTTTTTAAAGGATAAATCCAGCTTATTACAACTTGGCAGGAGTCAGATGATCAGACAGGTTGTAAACAAATCCCCAGATTAGTGGAAGTTAATTAGAAATGAAAAGGAAGGAGAATGGTACCATTGTTACCCAGGCTGCCTGCTGTGAACGTCCATCACAGTTTACAAATTTTGACCCACCGTTCGTCCTGGATGTTTGTGCATGCAGTTTCAATGATTATTACAGACGTCTTACTTTCAGTTGTACCTCCAAATAAAGCGGTGAGTCTTGCATCTTACCAGCCATGAGTCTGACGGCACAAGACCTGCCTCAGTTTCCCACCAACCTGAGTCAGCTGGAAGTGGATCAGGATGCAGAAAGACTGGTTGGAAAAAAGGCAATAAAAAGCTCAAAGTAAAGATGCTGTAAATTCTGTCTCAGGGGTCTGATAAAGGGGTTCTTTGGGCCATCTGACAGGGCTGGGGGGGGGGGTTTAGATAATCTGGCTAAAATGTTGACTCATTTACAACCTGTCTGATCATCTGACTATAAGACTCGAAACAATTAGTCCATAAATCGATCAAAAAGAACAATAATATGCCAATATTTTTATAAGCAATTATCCGTTTGTGCTCTTCACGCAAAAACCACCCCAGTTCCTCCGGTTCCAGCTTTTCATGTGCGCACGTGCTTCTTTCCTCGGTTTTTACATCATTAACAACTGAATAGAAAACAAGGCGCGTGAAGACAGCGTCTTGGGCTCTGACGAACTGCAAATGGAAATGTTTTCATTACCTTTTGACATTTTACAGACTAATTCAGTAATTGAGAAAATCCCAGATAGATGAATGGATAATGAAGTGTTAGTTGCAGCCCCGACGTCTGACAGCTCATGCTGCTTGGCCCGTCACGCTGCACTGTAGTAATGCCGCCCTGTTCCCAGATTGCAGCCATTAATGTAGCGCGTGCAATTTCATCATTAGCATATATAAAGTGTCCAAATTAGACCCAAGTTGGAATAAAGTGGAATTACCCAAACCTGCTCCAAGGGGTCTGCTCTGTGGCCAGTAGGAGCAGGAAGCTCCGCTCTGTAGGAATGCATGCTTTTGTGGCCTATTGTACTTTTTCTTTTGTCAACCTTTCATTAACACAGGGTAGCACAGTTTTCCTGTGTTACCCTGCAACACATAACTGCACGGAGAAGCTTTCTGGGGCGCGAGCAGCTCTCCATCACTGTACGTCCACACATCATATTGTGTTAGAAAAGCTGTATGGAAACGGCAAACTTCAGTAGAACTTTTGCGAACAACATTTAAAGGAACATCACCTCGTTAAACGTCCTCGACGTTGTCCAGTTAATTCAGTTAATGTGCAACGTGTCGGGCATACCCGTCACTGAATCCTACCTGAAGTTATGGTTTGGGTGGTTTGGGCTTGTTGCTTACATCCATATATGTTTTGGCCTTCCTGTAGTTTCAAGCATCGCCGTCACATGACCGATGGACGTAACTTGACTGGCTGGGTGTTTGTTGGATTTCCTTGGCATCCCGGATGTTAAATCAGAATTTTGGGATCTGAATTTGGCCTATTGAATCTGAGCAACTTAATTATATATTATTTGAATTTGATACATTAAGTTGGAAGCTGTTGATTCTGAATTTGTGAACGCTGAAACCCAAAAGACAAATTGAGTTATTGAAAATTAGAAGTCAGAGTCAAAAAAAATTCCGATCCATAATTTCAATGCAAAAGAATTCCATGCTAGAAATGCAATGGCTTTTAAATTTCATATCCTGGTGAGACAGATTTCCTTCCACGGAAACACGACTGTCGACGCGCAGCCTGAACAAACTGTACGTCCTTCGTCACAAGAGCTGTCCTTCTGAGAATATTTATTTGAGAGCTGGACTCGAGGCATGTTCGCTGTGTTTACATGTGTGTGCAGCGCTGCAGGAAACAGCCGCTCGCTGGTCAGCGGCTCAGAGCGTGGAACGTATCTGGAGTCAAATAGTGAACGCTGCCAGAGGACGTGTGAAAATTGCTCGGGAATATTACAAAGTTTTGACTTTATGAGTAAGCACATACGCCACAGTCGCTGTGGGCAAGCTGTGAAATGCGATGCACAGTTCGGGATGCATTTAAAGCCCGAGCAGAAATACATTTCAAACAGAGCAGACTGTAGATTTTGAAGCCCGAGGATGGTCTTGACAGGCTGCCATTTGAATGCACAAGATGAGAAGAATAAACAAAGTTTCAAAAAGGAGGATACGCTTAGGAATGAAATATTCGTGGAGGGTGTTGGAGATAAAAGAGATCTGCTATATTATATGAGCCTGTGTGTTTGCTCTCAAACTGTAACACCCTGTATACTGTATGCTGCTTGACGCTCCTCCATTTTAAACATCTCATGCGGTTCAACTTGCGCAGTCATCAAGCTGCACATCAGAAGGTGAAGAATCTGGTCTATCACACAATCTGGGCAGGCGTCGGCAGGCAGATGGTAATGAGAGGCTGATGCGTTGCCAAATGTGAAGAAATAAATCCTTACGAGGTGAACACAAACAACAACAGAAACCCCACGGCTGCATTAACACCACACACAGCCTGCGTATGAATCCCCTGTCACTTTTACGACCATCATCCCCAAACATATCAAACTTTTGTCTTCATATTGCCTTGAATTTGCCCCCCCCCCCCGGTGTGAGATGATGACACGAGATCCAAAAGTTAATTAGTCTCCGAATGAACAGAAAATGATTCTGCTATTCGTAATGAGATGTCGGTTGTAATGTCGGCCTGATACCGTTTCCAATTAAAAGTGTATTTTCTTGTATAATGACAATAACCAAGCTGCATCATGCCTTCTTGCAGCTCCACGAGTCAGCGTTTAGTTTGACCAGCTGTCAACAACGCAGCACAGATGTTCCTACACGGCACATGCTTTTTTTATTTATTTATTTTTTATTTAGTGTTTCATTGCTGTGTATGTTACAAAGTGTGACATGCGCTGTAGCAAAGGGTTGGCAGTTATGTTACTCATTGTACCATGCCCAGCATCCATTTTTTTAAATAATGATCCAAGCAGAAGAACTCTGTGGTCCTTAAATCAGCATATAATGAGCTACAAACGTCTCGGTGTAACTTCTGCGCTGTATTTCACGAGACGACGTGTTTGTACCAAACTTCAACGAGCATCTTCTCTGATACGCAAGGAACAACGTGCGCTGCACATCATGCGTGTTACATTCAGCATTCACGTGCACTGGCCATGCACGCGCCGTGTAAACAGGAAGTAGATTGTCTCCTTTTCGGCTAGTCGCTTAGTTAGTTGCAGGAAATGCTCCGAACGAAGGACAGCGATGGAGAAAAAGCGCAGAGATTTCTCTGCTTGGACCGACGACCAGGTGGAACTGGAACTGAGAGGAAGTGTTGGAAGTCGTTGTTAATGTTGAATTAACCGCTCGTAGTCGAGACTGATGTTTGTTTGTTTGTTTGTTTGTTTTCCTCTGGAAATGGGTCAGGTGATAGGGGCGTGACGAATCTGGGAAGGACGTCGTGGCTGGTATCTTCAGTTCAGTCCCATCACACGTCACCGCTGGTGAACTGCTGTAAGCTTAGTGCCAGAAGCATCACCTGAAGCAGGACACACACAAGTCGTGTATCATTGTGTTTAGTGTGGATTCCCAGATCTTTACACAGTTTGACTTTGCTCAGCACGGATCCCAGCGCTCGACCTGCTGCATCAACTAAAACACTAAAACCCTCTTTAAAAGTCCTCCAAAATAGAACCTGAATATTTACATTGATGCGTGTATGACTCACCGTTGAGCCAAAATTAAAGCAGCTGCCTGAACGTAACGCTAACGAATGGATCCGATCAGACGAGCGTTTACAGGCCTTACAGCGTTCAGTCGCTCGCTGTGAAGCGCCTAACCTGCCGGAAATATAACGGAAGAAGAAGATGGCCTTTTATTGTTGTTGGAACAAGTCGCTGCTTCGAGCCTTCTCGACCATCCTCTTCACCGATCCTTAAATCTTTTACGTTCTCCAACAAACAGCTGCATCAGTCACAGAGCAGGTTGGTTTGGGTGCCGCCATGTTTCTGACCCTCCTGGAAACTCGTCCACGTCACCGAATGGTCCCAAAACATGCACAGAAGAGTCTATTTATTCCAACCAGAGAGAAACGATCGGATTAAGCGCTTACATGGTTATTAGGCACTAATATCCCCCCCCAACCCTGTTGAACACTCCGTCCGATCGGGCTGGATCAGGTCAGTTTGTCCATGAGGCGTTTGTGTTCTGGCTGGGCTCTTATTCCCATTATTAGTGGAACATTCAGCTATTGATGTGAAACTGCTCTGTGCATGAATTAATGAAGGTTTATTAACTTTCCCTGTCAGAATCCGTATCAATGTTTAATTCAGTTTTGACTTTTTCCCTGAAATATTAAGTCGGACCCTTCGGCGAGAGCGGCCCGCTGGCTGTGTGCTGCGTCGTGTTTATCGATAATCTCGGCAGAGTGGGATCACGGAGTATCGTTTACTGGAGCAGAACAGACGAGGAATGAATGAATGAATGAATGTCAAAGAATTTCTTTCTTGAAGTCCTGCCATGAAGTCGGTGATGTATAAGGCCCAAAGGCTGCATCTGTAAGACCCAACAAACAGGCCGAACGCAAGAAGTCAGAAAAATTGCCTTTTTTTAAAAAAAGCGCTATCTTTTGCATTAGCTTTCAGTTATGTCCATTATCAAAGCTCTGTCATGACGTGTAGTGAGCTTGTGGTAATATTATCCTTTTTGGTTTCCCACTTTGTTCCCAATTATTTTCATTAGTACGAATATGCTGATTATTTTCTCAGTCACTTGTCGGGATATTGCGAAACTTGTCCGTAATTTTCCAAACGCCCAAGGTGGCATTTTATATAACCATCAGTCCAAAACCCAAAGTCATTCCTTTACTATCTGAAAGCTCCTTGGAGAAGCTGAAGCTACAGCAAACTGGCATTTATCGCTTGGAAAATGAAGAATTCACTGACTACCATCATCGGCTGCTTCTTTATTTTCGGACTCGTCGAGTGTTACAGCTCCAGCGCAAAGTGGGGCTGTTTGCTGAGGAAAGAAAGGGTGTCTGAGGCGATGCAACATACAAGGTTAATACAACTGTAGAGAATATTCCCAGCTTAACGTGCCATTTGAATATACTACTCCCAGCGACAGGGAATGGCAGCGCTGGGAATTTATTAGTGTAAGTACTTTTGAATTTACTAACCTGCTCAGTCTGTTTACTCCTTTTTCAGGGTCACTGAGGTTTAGAACCAGTGTAAGCTATTGTCTGCATGCAGCCGAGGAAAAGGGCCAACTGCCACAGCAACAACCAGCAGCTATGCATTTAGCCACACTGGCAAAAAGTGTGTTTTCCACAAAGACACACAAACGGTGGATTAAAGTGGATTGTTGACAATTTTCTATGTGTGTTTGTGGCTCTAGCTGCTGTGGAGATCATATTCTTTCTGCCTTGTTGAGGGTTTATTCTGCTGTTGATTCTATAAGAAGTGTCAGGTTATTCAATTTATGTGGTTTAATAGTGCGCGTTGCACCCATGGTGTCCATTACTGTCATCATTCCTGTTTAGCCGTCTGAGTTTTGTCCTCTTGTCTGGTTCGTTCCCGGCCACACGGAGGAAGGCTGCTACATTTCTAATTGATAATCAAGTTGTGTGATCAGGCTGTAAAAATAAATGTATTGTTGGCATTTAATGCAATTTATTTCGCAGCCTAAAGATGTTCTTTCATTTCACAGTATTAAATATCATCTAAAACATTTTTTCCATTCCCCCCCTTTCCCTTTTTTAAAATGCAGTAACAGAGTACATTTTTACACAAATGTTTTTTAAAATAACTACTTTCATTTGCGTGTAATATTCTACCACCGTTTCCTTTTGAAGTGCGCTATACGGATGTTGTTTATAGCAAGAGGTGTTCTGTCCCTGCCGTTTTCCATCGTGAGCAAATAAAGAAAGTGTCTGAAAACTCTTCTCGCTGTGGGTTGGGGCTTCTGTGTGCCTCGTCAACACCAACTGCACTGCTTGTGGTGATTTTAGAGATGCTAACAGACGGTTCATACTGTTTGTAGCCAGGTGACACGTAGATTAAAGCTTGGTTTGTTTAAATAAAGTCTACAGTCTAATCCAGGCAGCAGGCAGCGTTTTATACTCTCCGTAGGTTAAAACGCACCGATAACATTTTGTTAAGGGTCGATTAAAGTTTAGCGGGTCCAAGCATGTGTTAAGAACATGCGTAGCAGTGCTGTGTCTCCTGAATGATTTGATCACGTCAGAATTTTGGCTGAGACCTTGCTGAAGATGGGGGGCTAAACGCATGGTGGAGGCCTTGATGCCTACAGCAGCTAGACTCGCCTTCTTTTAATCACTTGGAAGGCACTGCATGGTAGCTCCTGCTTACATTTCCCGAGCTACTAAACCGTTATATGCTGCTGAGCGGCCACGTAGGTCGTCCAACGAAAACCTGTTGGCTGCACCGCGTCCAAGCACCCAGACTCTGGAACGATCTGCCGCCTCACATTACATCTTCTGAGGCAGAGTCTCTTTCAAACAGTAATTAAAGAGACACTTCATTAGATCGGCTTTCCTGTAATTCTTCCCCCGGTGCCGTGCATTAAATCTTTTTTCCAATTTTTCTATAGAATTCTATCAGGTGTGTAAATGGAGGCAATCTATCATTGGGCTGAAGCCATTCCTCTGCCAGGCGGAGGACCTGTCTGTTAGACTGGCTGCTGATCATCCATTATGTCATAGTGGACCTAAAGGCCTGCGAGATTCGTCAGTTATCAGCGAGGACGACGTGGGCCAGACGTGTGCGTGCAGCTGGTTATGCTGAGGTTCACAGCGGCAGGAAGGAAAGGTGAATGTGCCAGCAGGTATTCACTTGTCTCTGGGGTCATGTGTTGAGTCATTAACATGATATCATCTGCAGGGGGGACATGATATATTTTCTTGATTTTATGAGTTTTTCCTTTAAATCTCGTCATTACTTGACCCTTCTGCAACATCGTCTTTGTTACATTCATGCTAGTAAAGCACACTGATTGATACACATGATGAACACAACAAATTCTACAGTGTGCTGAGTGAATGTTGAGGCTTTAACACAGTCATACAAAGATTTTCTCCTCTTCTTCTTCCTTCTCCTCACTCCTCCCGTCGGAGAAGTGAGCTCTTCTGTTTGCAAGTGTTTTGAACTTGGACTAAATGGAGTCGGAGCAGCTGTCATCTTTGAACGGTACCAACTTTTCTCCTGAACAAGTTGTTTTGTGATCATCACTTGGCGCCGCTGCACCTCAGCTGTCACTCTGCCAGAGGCCTGCGACGACTGCGTGGCGTCAAGATTAATGGTGTTAGACACACACTTTAACAGTAACCGACACTTTTGCAGGGAGAGCTGCTGCATCAAATCAAATGCTCCTAATTTCTCCCAAACCTTAACTTCCTGTTGTATTCATATGCAGAGATCTGTTTATAGAGATGGTTTCTTTAACAGCCCCAACAGAGTGATGCCTGCAGCTCTGTCAGATACACATTTATTTATTAATTTAGGTAAATATAAGTATTAGCAGATGGCTAATCTGAATCAGATCGAGGTCAGGGCCAAAAGAACTTGCTTGGGACATCCCTCCTAAATAACTTATTAAATGGGCAATACACTGATATTTTGAGAACAGGCTGCGTCTGATTATAGGTAAGTTGCTTTTTACAGGTCCCCATTTTCATGTAGTTTGGGATCAGCTTCCGAAATTAGCTGTGGACTGTGTTACTAACCACACCATGTGCACTCCAAGTGCCGTGTACCAATGTAAACACATACAGTTGGACAATACACAACAACAGGAAGCGCCAAGCCAAAGGCTGACAGCTCACTTCCTGTCAGGTGAAACAGCTCTACACTAAAGCATCTGTCTGCTCCAAAAAAAGAAAAGAAAAGCGTGACAAACAGGAGATGTGGTCACTGTAGGGCACCGTGATATATTGTGGCTATAACAATAATATGTTCCAGGGCCTCAGTGGAAGAACCTAACCTTCAGATAGGTTAGATTAGATTCAACTTTATTGTCATTGAACATGTCGCAGGTGCAAGGCAACGAAATGCAGATAGCATCTAACCAGAAGTGCATAAGCAGTCAAAGAACATAAATATGAATATAAATATGCAGGGTATGGAATGATATATGAATATTTACAGTATATACAGAAACTATATACAGAGAAGGCAGAATGTACAGTAGTGCCATGGTGTTATTACTGCATGCAATATAAAAGAATACTGAGTAATGCTGTGATGTCAATTCAAGTCAGTTGATGGGGAAGAAATTGTTCCTGAACCTGGTGGTTTTGGTCCGGAGGCTCCTGTAGCGCCTCCCAGAGGGCAGGATGCTCTCCTGAGACGACGCTTCCTGTAGATGTCCTCAATAGCAGGAAGTGGGGCTCCAGCGACGGATAGTCTTCCTGTCGCACATAAAATGCATATTTGAGTCATGTGTTATCCATAGTTCAGAGCTGTGTGTTACTGCCTTGGCCTTTTCGTCAAATACTGTTCTGATTTTCCTGCTTGAAGATGGACGAGGACGGGCACTGTCTGTCACTGACATTTAAATTCAAAACCATGTGTGTCCCAACCGTACATACTAGATGGGAGCTGTTTAAGTTTGTTGGTTTACTGTAGTGAGCAGCATAACTTCAGTAATCTTCACGAACCCAACAACCCAGGAGAGCCGTTATCTTGTGAAGCCACATGGTTGGATTTGAAGGGCAGTGAAATAGAAACCCTACAAATGTTCTCATGCCTTCCTCCTTTTCAAAGTGAAATGTTGACGCAGTGGCCTTGGCATATATTTTGGTTTTCTTAAAGTAACCCATTACATGCTCGCGGAAAAAGTAAAAGCTTTGTAAATGTTGTTCACGGCTAAAATCTTCCAAATAGTTGTGATGTCCCCACAGTTTGTGCTCGGATGCCAATATGGATGCATTGACAGCACAGAGAGATGAGTTCCATTTCATTTCACATCATCCAGCAGACTGAAAACTAGAGCTGCTCTAGAGGCAAAGATTTTCCACTCGGCTTATGGTGGGATCCTGGGTTTCCTCGGGCTCTATCAGAAGTCGAGTATTTGGTAAAGGGTGGCTGAAACCACACCGTCTTCTTTAAGTCTCTGGGCATCAAACATAAATAAACCGTTTCTTAGACATATGACTACATATTGATCATCTGTGTACTACCAAACTGTCCATACTTAAAAATTATTGTTATTGCTTACTCATATAATCACTGATATTGGTAGCGAAACCAAAACTTGTCATTTTTAAGAATGACTCATGTGTCGGGGAGAGCCATATGAATGTGTCACGAATAAGCTGTTTATGAATGCAATAACCACAGAATGATTTGCTGGCCCGTTTTTTTCTTCGTTCCCCCCCAGCTATAATTCGAGACTTGGCCATTATTTGAATTCAGTCACCTAAATGACATGGAATGGAATTATGTGAATCTAGACTATGTACAGCAACTGATATTTTATCTCGTCACTCCCTTCAAGCTCTGCACAGCATAGAGGGGAGTGATGATAATATCATCCCCTCTAGATGGACAAAGACTCGGAAACACAACTAACATGTCTGAGTTGAGGACAGCAATAATAGAGATTTCTATTCAAACCTACACCCCTGCAGAGATACAAAATATAAGAAATGGTACACTGAAGTTTTATGAGTAGCAAAGTCTAATAAATTTTCCTTAATGCCTTGTTGTACTACAGGAAAACGTTATTTCATGCTTAAAATCAAAACCTGTGTCCAGTGCTGATGTCAAAAATCTGACTTCTACATTCACTCTGATCCGGCAGGAAAGGGAATACTGATCTTTTTGAATCACTTATTAATAATCAGTTATTAAGCTAATTACTGCAATTACATTAGCGTGAAGATTACGTATCACATACGTATCACTTCAAGATTGCATGCAGTGTAAACATGGATATTCTGTGTGTAGCTTGCTATCATTTGTATCTTTGCCACAGGGCAGTTCTGATTGTGACCTGTAATGTGTCAGAGATGATGCTGCAGAATGGCTGCAAGCTGCCGGCCCGTCCCCTGCCTGCCAGGCCTGCAGTGGTTCAGTAAAGCTGGGATCTCAGTCCTCTTCCCCATCCAGGTCCCCGACTGCTGGTCCAGCAGAGGAGACGCAGACGTACCTGCAGGGGGAAGAGGACTGAGATCCCAGCCCCACTCTGACCTGCCTCCTGCCAGCATGTTCCCCTTTCTGCCCCAAAGACTCGACTACATTTTAGAGAAAATAATATATATGAAATATATATTTTTCCATATGTAGGATTTTAAATGCAGGATTTTTACTTGTAACAGTATTTCTACGTTGTTGTATTGGCATCGTTACTTCTTCGTCACTCGGTGTGTTTGAAAGGGTTTTGGGTCGTAGCTGAAATGTCTTAGAACCTCTGCTGCCTGACTGTTGGTGGGTTATGGGGGCTAATTCTTGAGTCAGTGAGTAGCAACCATATCAACACCCCACATATGGCCATCCTGTGCTGTGGGTGCAGCAGGCTTTGCCACAGTGGATGTGGGTTGACTCATGTGACGTTTAAGTTGCATTATACACTATGTTTAAGTAGCCTGTGTTTCATATGTCTAGTTGTTAGATTTGCTAGGGATGAGGGAGGCCTCCATAATTAGAACGTTCTGTCAGTGATAATACCTTCTTGTTTCAAATTTTATCAGCGATCCAGAGCAGATTTCTTTTCTCCCACAGCAAAGTGCACACACACACACACACACACGACACACGACACAGTGCCACCTCATCAAGTACTGAGATCAGTGTAAAACATGTAAAACGAAATCTTCTGATGTGTTCAGATTTTCTATAATTATCCCATTTGTCACCTTTGTGAAAGGCTAATTTGCAGCTAATGTGCTTTATCTACTGAGCATTGCAAACATTATTGCAGGGAGAAAATGTCCTTCTGAATCAAGTCTTTCCTCATTATGACATGAAAGTAAATGAAGACAAAGGCTTTGTGTTTTCATGTACCAGTCAAGTCAGATTGTCAGCAGGTCACTATAGTAGAAAACGCAAACCACATTCAATATAATGTAGATTTTCTAAAACACTGATTTTACAGTTATGCTTGTTGTTTGTTTGGCACTTATCAATAAATGCCAAATCTTTGCCACCCCAACTTCTGAAAAAATAAATTACACATTCTTCCCAGTCTCTCTACGTATTATGAGATGAGGGATTTTGCTACGACGGCCTTACGGCTTATGGCTGCTAATGGTAGCAAAGCATAGATCCTTTGTAAGTGACATTACTGACTCATTTTGACTCTGAGAATTCTCTACTCGAGCTGCTTTTAGGCTACATTTTAGCATGCAATTGTTCAAAATTAAATTGGAAGTAAAACGCACTGTATCGTGTTTTGTGTTTCCTGTTTGTGGCTCTAGTCACCTAACAGTGATGGTGTCTCCCTTTGAGCTCAACGCTCGACTGTACATTTCTGAATGACGGTGATCGTGGCTGTTACTGTCATCCTCATCAGCAGCAGCTTAGCATAGATTACTAAAGTCAGGAGTGAGGTAGAGTGGTCGAAAGATGCTGTTAGTTGTTTTTATCAGCTAACCAAATATGCCATCTGGTTAAGCAAATATCTGCAGGTGCTTATTGAAATTACAGTGAACCTCAAACCCACATGATCAACCCAATTTACATATATTTGTATGACCGTGGTACTCCAAATGTGTGTGTCATCAGGCATTGTATTTGTCTCCCTGGATACGTGGCACCACATCCATTATGAGTCGTTGCTAGGCCTCAACATGCAGAATGTGCTAGTTAGGCTATTAGGAAAAGCTTCCCTGCAAACTAATTAGGTAGAAAACTGACCTGCTCTTGCCCTGCATAAAGCCACCAGCCGTCCATACAGCCAGCCCAACACCCACCGCAAGTCCAAGGACTCTTATTGATTCAAGATCCCCCGAGCTGCTTTCTTTCTCTCTCAAGACTGTCCAAGCTGCCTCTTAACAACAAGCGTCACCTTAGAATGATCTAAAATGGATCAAACAGTATATTCTCTTTTTAAGCCGTGCGGGGAGGCATTTATAGCCCTTTCCAAAAATTCCTCAGTCGAATGCTGAATAGCAACTGTCGGAAGAATGCTTGTTTTCATCCTCTAAGGAGTTATAATTGGCATCTTCTGAAGCAGTTAGTGAAAGTGACTTTATTATAGCAAACATCTGGAGTTTAAACTTCACCTATGTGCTCGCTTCCGCCGTCCTGTCTTTGCCAGCTGCACCCCGAGTGTCAAGAGCCCAGATTTCTTTTCCAACTTCTTTGTAGGTGAAGGGGTCTTTTGAATATGTTCTCAGGATAATGAATGCCATGTACTGGTGACAGGCTCCTCGCAGCTTTCTGTGACAGATGAACCCTATTGGTTTTTTATTTTTTCACGGGCTGCCAGATCGCTGTGAGTCATCTCCTCTTAGCTGTTCGGCCGCCTCCATCCCAATTACGTCTTAGCGATGAAAGGTTGTGGTTAATACCTGTACCTATAATAGGGGCACATTACTTTGTAATGATCCATACTTAGACGGAGATGATGTATAGCCCGTGGAGGAGCTTAGCATCCTTCCAGCAGCAGGCCTGTGTTGTATGTAGGTACACGTGGGGACGACACGAGCTGACAGGACTGAACTTCTTATTTCTGTTCCCTGTAAGCGATCACCATAACATATAAACAAGCTACTGTAAATTCCACATATGTTTTCTCCCATGATTGTTAGTTTCCTGTGCTGACAGTGAGTCTAGGGCAGGGCGATGTGGTCACCCTGCCCTAGACTCCATGTGACCTAGGTGTGGCTGAGTATGAAAGGTCACCCAGCATCTTGGGTGTGTTCTGATTTCATGCACCACCCAGCGAGCACCCAAAGCGTCCAAAATCAGTGATTGAATTAAGGTAGATACAACTATCCAACTGCTACAAATGACTGTTATAGTAACGAGTAATTGGTGTCTTCTGCCCTTTGCCATTCAAACGTACTGGGATTCTTTGGTGCCGCTGAAGACCTGAATACAAAGCAACCACAGCAAACACACCTCAGTCAGGAGCAATGATTACATTCATCTGTTTGTGATCTTTTCCACTCTGGTATAAACACAGTAAATATCTACCTACAGGTCCTGTTGTTTCGACTTGTCTCAGGTTTCTACCTCAGGGGGTTAATTTCAGCTCACAGGGATGAGCTGCGCCGGTGACGGCCTCTTTAAGCCAAAGGTCAGGGAGCCATCGGATCAAAGCTGGCCCCTGGAGGCTGTCCAACGATGGAGTCCAGCACTAGAGGAGAGGCGTTAAAAGCTAGCCTCCCCACATTCTGGCCATTTCCCATACTGCTTGTTTGAGCCATTGTATAGTGAGTATCAGGTCAGACTGATTCTGATGTTCGCTGTGCTATTAAGGGCTGTCTGATGGCCTGGGACAGCAGCATTATCGACCCCATGTTGCTCATTCACAGTACAGATAGTGTTCAATCGTGTGGTGATGACATGAAGACCTCATTTTCAAATCTATCAATTATTTGAAAGTTAGAAGTTCTCTGCTCCCTTTTTAATCCGAATGAGCTGAGTGGAACTCCAGAGTTGGGTGATAGTTCTCTGTGGGTTCATCACTACATAGACTGCTGTCAAATTACATGTAGCACTTGGCCCATTGTTTAATAAAAGAAAATATATTAGAGCAACATTATTAAACACGCCCCAAGAGGTGGGCCTATGTGTGTGCTCCATGTGTCCTTACGTCTAACATTGTTGTAATGCCAGCAGTTTGTGGAATGGTAAACCATGTCGAAGTGTAGCAGGGAGGTTTGTTGAACAGAGTAAATCAAACTGTGAAGACATCAGCATTTACATCTTATTTTTCGAACTCTGCTAAATCGCTTCTTATGTCAGTGTGTGAGCAGAGCCTGCATATCTGTTAGATTACAGCCAGACTGCGGAAGGAAATCCATGTGCTTGACACTGCAGAGGAAATGAAAGAACACTAAGGCACATCCTGTAATCTCTGGTCATGTCCTGACGTCAGCACGAGCAGGCGTATTATTCAACCCCCCCCCCCCCCAGCCTTTCTGTGGACTTTTCGGTCACAGATGTGCAGCCCAGCCCTTGTAGCTGGTGTGATCTGTGTGGCTTTATTCCCACCGGTTCCCACGCCACAGGCGGCCAGCTTGGGCCAGGCTGAACTGCAGTGAACTTATAAGTCCAGGCTGCTGCACTAGATTTAGGCACTTGCTGTCAGGGGGAGGGGATTACGTCAGCACCTACGGATACACTTACATAATACGCATCGCCGTTGTTGTTATAATGCCAAGGCCAGCTCAGAAATGACAGCTTGCTTCTTCTTTGAACCGAATGGACGCTGTTTGTTGACACAGCACACCAGAATTTATTCAGGTCATTTCCTGTAATGGTGAAGCAAGACAAAGATCTAAAGTAGTCAAAATGTCAAGCGTGCCAGCTCCGCTAATCCATATTTTTACATTAAGAGTAGATTAAATGATTATACGCGGCATGAAAGGCAGTGTAGTGATGGACCCACAGACAGTGATCACCCGACCCTGCAGTTCTCCTCAGCCCGACGTTTTCTTTGAGATCATTGATCTGGTTTAACAGACTGCACCTTTACTGCTTTCATTCGCTCTCACTGCTCTCATCCATCCCAGGAGCTGGAGACCAAACCAAAACTAAAAGAAGAGTGAAAATTAGACTTACAATTGTTGGGTGGAGGGAAACTGTCTGCTGCAGGTGAAATAAGCTTCTTCTTTTTTTGCTAACATTTCCGCCATAATAACTTAATAATAACTTGGCGATAATGGTTGTGATTACAGGTTGACGCACTCAAACAACAGTCAATGCTGCTCTAAGAAATTTCAATTCAAGCCAACGTTTCAGTGTAACACAGAGGAGCAGATGTAACTCAGTATGACAGTTCTCTGGCTTTGATTGACAGGATGTGTGGCAGCAAAATATAGACAACTTTGGTCGAGGAAAATCTTCATCCAACTGTTCAAATGTTGAGATGATACGGAGACAGAGTCAGGCTGTCTTGTGTCGACGCAAAGATTAGAGCGAGACCGTGACAAGTCCTTAGACTGGTCTGGGCCTGTATACGCTCGTGAAGCTTCTCTGTGGAGCAACGAGATGAAATCCGTCCAATTTCCGTCCATCTCAAAGAACAACATCCGTCCTGCTCGTGTCTGTTTGTCTGCTTCGCTCAGTAACTGGCTGCTAACCACTGACAGACGTCTCAGACGCTGTGGTCTGTTGGATTTCCACACTCGGAGGGATGTTTTGACGCATTATCCTGCTCGTCTTTGGCTTTGGGAATTAACTTCTATCGCTTCTAAATAATTGTGCCCTTTCTGTGCGTGCAAATACATTTCCACCTTGCTTTGTTCCTTATTTGTGATGGCGTGCTGGCCTGTGTTTCTTCCCGTGATGTTGACCATTCCGAGTTCTTATCTAATCCTGGGTGAACACAGTGTGGCTGCAGTACTCCAATCTGCCGATCTGCAGCCACAAGCTGAATAAAAGCGATGCTTGGGTAATGATCTCTGGGCTCAGCTCTGAGGCTACTGCACCTTTCCTCTGCTCCGCTCTCTTTACTGCAGGCTCGGTGTGTGTGTGTGTGTGTGTGCGGCACATGTACCCTGAACCAGCTGCCCCCTGCCTGTGATTGATAATGTGCCTCATTATTTGTGCCATTTCATCTGAGGCTTCCAGGGAAAGCTTCAAGCTGGGACTGTCTGTCTGCTTGGAATACCTGCTAATGACGGTGCACAGCCCCCCCCCCACCACCACCATCGCTGGGCAGCCACACCAGCAGTCGTTGTGCCAGCGAGCACAACCTTGGCGTGGGAGGCGGCACACAAACACACACACATTCATTTGGACACACTCCAAACACGAAGCACAAAAGTAAGCACGTTCACTGGGGTCCCTTCAAAAGCTCTGCAATTCCTTCTGAATGATTCCAATCAGAGAAATGTGCACAATAATGTTTCCCTCCTACTGCTACTATCCTGTCAGAATTTAAAGCTCTGCCAATCACTGTGTTTTGTCTTAACAATCGTTCAAATGACTGTGATGGTATCTAAGCTGCACTCATAACTTAAGGGACTGTGAAGTGGGCTGCTGCCGAAACCCTGCTGACCACAAAGCGGCTTTATGAGTTTGATATTTAGGGTGTGTGAATAGCTAATTGTTTGCTAACATGTTAGCAACTTTCTAAGAGGATCATATGGCAGAGTTGTTCATGCTGATTTACCCTAAATGCTGTTATGGAATTTTCAATGAAGCTTTGGAAACAGATGAAGTGTCTTCCCAAGGTTCCACCCTCACAAAACGAGCGCTTACATGCAATAAATGCATTCTTATATTTACACAGACTTTCAGCCTGGGTGTTGTCAGAAACCTATAAAATGGAGGTCTCTGACCCCTTTGTGAGTTTGTGACCCAAAAAATATGTGAGAACCTCAATATAGCTTATATACAGCTCTGGACAAAATGAAGAGACCACTCCAAATTTTCCACAGTTCATTTTACTCAAACACATACCTATAAATAGTGAAACCAGAGAACTGATCATTTTGCAGTGGGCTCTAAATTTTTCCAGAGCTGTATGTGTGTATATATATGTGTGTGTTACACAGATGGACATACCCAGTGAACATTTGTCTCTGGCTAAAAGAACATCCATTTTTCGTGCCTCTGGTGCATTCTGACACTCTGGTTCAAGCAGAAGGGAGGGAATGACCAAGGAAGCGAGGTCAGAGCTGCAGCGTGGCTCTGGAAGGGGGTCTGAATGGCAGGAAGAGAGAGGAGATGGAGATAAGGCAACAGGAAGAGTCTGCTTTGAAAATCCTGCCTCAACTCTGACTTGTGTCGCCTGTATGGAGAAGCAGGCCGGGGGGGGGGTGAGGGTGTTTGAATGACATTATCCAAAGGAATCGGAACCATCGTACATTATTAAAGAGTCCTCTGGTTTCACTCACGGTGCGCTGATGACACGTAGCTGTAAAACACCAGCTGGGAGAAACGTTTTGGATTTTTTTTCTCCTTGGCTTCTACTCTTCATACTCTTAAATTTGGCTTTTCTGTTTTGTTGGATATTGTAGTAGGGACTGTGTTGCATGAGCTTCCTATGCACATAGTAAATATCAGAGTGCACTGAAACAGCATTCTTATTCCTATGTTATTAATTTCCTGGCACCATATTCGGTACATCAACGCTCTGACTTTTAATTCATATTTTATATATATATTTATGTGGACAGATAACTGCAGGGCTGGATTGAAATACAGTCAAAGTGAGCATGAAGGGATGGAGGCGGCACTCCTCTTTGGATCCGTTGACGTTTCACAGTCCTACTTCCCTCGTGTCCATAATTACATTCCTCTGAACCCCAAAAAACAGGACACTGCTGATCATCTCTGTTTCATCCACTGCCGTCCGATATCAAAGTTTCTGTGTTGTTATATTAGCTCCCAAATGCCCAAAGAAATGAGCTCAGGGCCCTGGATCAGCGTTTCCTTTGATGGGCAGTGGCAAAGAAAATGGAAGCGAGACCTCCATGATGGCTGCGACTGCCAAAAACATCTCGCATGGGTTTTCAGTGCTCTGCTGTTGCCAAGTGCTGCGTTTGTAGACGTGTGATTGACAGTGGAAGTATTTAAGAAGCGTTAACTCTACTTATCTTTGCTGTTGAACATGTAGGAGTTACTCCAATGTGTAGAAGCACGATACACGTGCCTGGTATTTTGTGCACATCTGTATATTCATTAAAGCTCAGCATTAGGTTAGTAAACCAATATTCCATATGTTCCAATTTTGTCAGCATAATACTATGACATGGTTGAGTGTTCCAACACTTTCAGGCAAGTATTCAACATAATTAATTTAATTGCCTTTAAATAGTGAGGACATTTAATAGTAGCTGTCTCTCATTCTGCATGTTAGTGCCACATGAGGTGTTGTTCAGGTGGTGTACAACTCCGTCTTCCTGGTTCAATACCTGTGTGATGATAGGCAGCGCCTCACAAATGTAATCCTAAAATGATCTTCAATACGGGGTCTGCTGCTTGTATACAGCGGGTGGACAGTTTGGTTCACATTTTGTCTTACGTTCGCTTTACTTTACTCGTGCTGATAAAAACAGTATTTTGTTAGTAATAACTAACAAAATCTGTAACCTGATGTAGGTGTACACTGTACATTGACATTATTCTTACTTTCTAGAAAGAACCTACCTCATCTTGTACAACTCACATTACATGTGGTGTACAGCACGGTTCAATTTTAGGTCCAATTTGATTCTCTAATGCTTCCACTTGGTCAAATCATACAACGTCATAACGTCTGTTTCATTGCTACGCAGACGACACACAGATATACCTTCCCCTGAGAGCCGGTGACCCAAACAGCCCAGCTGCTGTCTGAGGCTACCTCAATGACATCATCAGCTGTTGGATGGAACAAAACTTTCTTCAACTCAATCATTCAAAATCACAAATCATACTGATCAGTCCCCCAAACCCTCTCAGTGTCATTGAGAGTGACCTTGGTCCATTATCAGCTAATGTGAAACCCGCTGCCAGAAATTTGGGAGTTCTGTTTGATTCAGCTCTGACCTGCCTGATGAGAAACGTCTCGCAGAATCAGTAACCTTTTTAAATCACTTCTTAAAACACATTTTTACAGACTTGCTTTCATGTGATGTCATCTTTTTATTGCTTTTATTGGTTTTAATTATTTTTATTTGTATTTATTAATCTTTTATCTTTATCTTGTTTTTCTTTATTCTATTAATCTTTTACTGCTTTATTGCTTTCTGAGTATTCTGCTTTTGCTTTGTCTGTCAAAGCACTTTGTAAACTCTGTTTTTAAAAAGGTGCTTTATAAATAAAGTTATTATTGTTATTATTATTATCAGGGTCTTAAGCATAAAGTACTGCAGCACATGCTTTTTATCTTGGCACACGGTCGTATGCTTTAGAGAAGTCCAAGTACGCAAATTACAGTTTAATTTTCTTTCTCACACAGTGTCTCGTAGCAGCCTACATTAGCTAGCACATTGGACGTTGGCGATAGCTTCTATCACACTAGCGGTCTTGTCAGCGATGCCACGTCTCCGATTGAAAACCCCATTCCTATCAAACCCTGTTGCTCCCGGTCGCACAGGGGATGTCACCTCTTCAGTCAAAGGTTTCTCTCTCTGGCTCCACTGAAGAGAATAAACACGTTGGAAGTCATCTTCCCGTTTGCCTTTCACTGCTTCCACCAGCTGCCACTGGCGGAAACTCTGACAGCTTCAGCTCCATCTGCACTGGCACAACAGCAGACCCTCGTCCTGTTTTTGTGCTGTAAAGCAATCCAACACATTTCCAGCCAAATATGACGTGGTGGAGCACAAAAGTAAAAAAGCAGAGTGCGGCTGAGCGGCTGCCAGGCCCTCTCTCAGTGGCGGTCTCAGTTCTTTCTGCTAATTATATTAATTTCTCCAAATGATTTATTGATGTGAAAATGCTCCACATAGCCCCCTAAATAGTTAGTTTGAACTATTGTCTTTTTAAAAAAGGGATTGAATTGATTGCATCCAGTCATTGAACATTTGGACAACGATACGATATGAGACGATGTCTTGCTCATTTAACACAATCAACAACATTTATATCGGCTCACAACAGGCAACTAAAATATCACACTTTGATTACTGAACTTTTCCGGACACTGAAATGAAAAACAATCTATTCTTTTTAAGAAAAAGGAAAAAAGAATGGACCTTCTGTTGTTCACTATAAAGTGCCACATTTCACATGTATAAGTGCAAATGTTTTGTGCCCTTGATGACCTTTTTAGTTCTGATCATAAACCAGGCACATCTATGCTCCTCACCTTGGATTTACGCACCTTTGAAAGGCCTCATGTCTTTGGCATGGCAGCTTTGTTTTGAAGATGCCCGGTCATGTTTCCTGAGGATTTTATCTTGGAACAGCATTGTTTGCATACGGCATGTGCTGTCTGTTAACCCGTCTTTTTTCCGAAATCCAAAATATTTCCCCGACAGGGGAGTAAATATCCTCATCGCCTGCCTGCTTCAACTGTTCGAATGTTTCGGAAGGAGGTGCGCTTGGACGGAACGGTGGCCTGACATGCCGTGGCAATTTCAAAATAAAGACGTGTCTTTAAAGATGAAGATCATTTATTTTCACTTTGCGTCAACGATATTAACTCGGTGATCATCAATCCAGATCAAGAGATTGTTACACCCCTTGTGTATAATGGCCACTAAATACTCTCTCATTTGCATCTTCTCTCCGATGAACATTTCTGATGCCGTTGACACTCGCAGCGGGGGGGGAGAGGGGAAGCATGCGCAACATGGCGCACAACCAAAACATGTCAACAAGATTCAGTGGCTGCAAACGTCTCGGCTCTCTGCCAGTGTCACTGGCCTCTTTCTGCAAAGCGCCCTGAAAATAGAGCCAGAAGATAACTGACGTCTCGTGCACATTCGTCTCTGTAAAGCGGCTGCCATCACACCGGCGGACTGATGTTGATACGTTTGATGCTGTCATCTGTGGGCTGCAGCGATGACGGATCTAGATCAGCCGTCCTCTTTCATAATCCATGTTCTTTAATGTAGCAGCCGTAAGCGGCGCCCATCTTTTTCTTTCACGTGGTTGTGACTTCCCCGTGGTCACAGATGTAATGAGGAACACTATCTGTGCAGTATGCTGGCACATATTAAATACTCTCCTAAAGGCTTCAAGGCATTAGTGTTCACACCTCAAATCATGGGCACAATACGCTGTAGAGACATTCTGCCACAGGCCGAAAATTAAACTGCTACAGCCATTAATATCATGCTATTTAGTCAGTTATCACCTCTCCCAGTGCTCACAGTACATTATCGCTTGGCTCTGTTCACACTGAGGAACGTGGTGGTGCACCTACAGTATATACAGTCTGTTAGTGCTGCAAATAAAATAAAATCACGTTTCACTGCTTTGCCGTTACAAAACTCTAATTGCACTGCCTGTTGCACTGTCCTAAAACCAGGGAACAGTGTATAAAAAGGTCAACAAGTCCAACAATGTTCAGCTGAAGTGGATGTGAACACCCTTGAAAGACTACTTCACTGATTTAGCATTGCTCCCCTACGATGTCGTCGCACTCAGGATTTTAAACGTGCAGCTGCACCAGAGATCTCATCAGAGGTTTGGGTGTGTTACGCCAGTAGCAACTAATGGAGCCACGAGCCGCTAGCCTCAAGCAGAGATGAGGAGGTCTGGTAAACTCCACACCTACACTATATGCCTATACTAAGTCAAAAAACTACCATGAACAGATTTTTTTGTTTTATTTAAACACACATATGCGCACACACCAGTATAATGGATCTCTGTAACACCAAAGTGATCTTTTAATGCCAAACAACTTTCTCTTTGATAAAGATACGTTAAGCATAGCAGAAAATACTTTCATCCCTATCCATTGAGAAAAATGCAAGAATGTGTGAAGGGTTGGAAGTAATGGCGGGTTTCACTTTATTCATCTCAATATACGAACACGTTGAGTGCTCCTTCACTTCACTGCTCCACATTGAACTCCACTAGCATGAGTGGATGATGACGATTTAATGATTGTGCAAGTTTATTTAAAGAAACCGAAGGACAAGCTGACATTTTTCTCCTCCTCTGGAAGTTGTTAGTGCTGCTACACATGGTTTGCATTGAGCCTTTTCCTGACAGTCCTGCTGTGTAGTCGCATTGTTGTAGCATTGCAGTCTGATCACACCAGAAAGGGGCACATTGAAATGAATCTGCTGTCTTTGTGAAGTATTTGGTCCTAGAAGCTTGGTGACATAGTGACTGTACTCGCAGTGCTTGTTGGTGAACTGCTAGCCGCTGACTTGGTAGCTCCCGGTAATCTGTTTTCTCCCTACTGTTCCGTTTTATCCCCCCAGTAATTTTGTTCACGATTGTTTTTTGAGCTAAAAAGCTAAATATCAAAATGGCACAAATTCATGGTTCAAAGTCGTGCGATTCCATTGGAACGAATTGAATTTGCTATGAAATGTTTAAATTTGAATGCCGGTGTGACTGGGCCTTTAAGCAGGGGCTAGTTTCCTCTGAGCGCCATTTGTTTTCGACTCCTCATTCTGTTTTTTAAATGCTGCAAAGTTCAGAGCATGATCAAGTATGAATACAAATATTTTACCGGCTATGCTACTGTATGTTATCTTGGCCAGCAGTGGCCTGTCGTAATGGTCTAGTACAATACATGCCTGGTCACACACAGCCACATTTTTCTGATTGCATTCTGCAGACAGCTGCTATCTGCCCAGTGTTTCACCGTTGGGTTGAAGGAGCATCTTAAGCACCAGGAGGAGCAGTTATCCTCCCAGCGCTCAGCCATAAGGGAGAATTACTGATGACAGCCACTGTATTGTTCTGCCACAAAGAACTGCTGTGCAGCTGGGGACCGCTGCTAGTCCAGGCGGCCCACAACGCAAAAGCCTGGATGATGAGCTGATATTCCTCCAGAGAAAACAGCACTCACAGCGTGTAATGCAGTTATTATCCAAATATTAGCACGCCTGTGATGACAAGACATTTTCCATTGGACTACAGGCTGCAGACAGGGCTCCTTACACTCACGGTAACTAAACGTTTGCTCTTGCTTTAAATTTAAAAGAACAACATGACGATGGAGTGAAAGTTTAAAGGGCTCCAGGCACAAGCCTTTCAGACAGGAAAGTCCTTCATCTTGATAGTGATGAAGACGTAAAGCTGGGGAAGTGCCTTAACATCAGAGTTCTGCCAATCAGGTTGACAGGTTAAGCAACATATTGTTTCAAGGAATGCAGCGGTCAGGGTTAGAAGAAGAAGCCCGTCTTCTAACATTTATATTCTTACTAATATTTCAATATGAAAATTTAGTGTATTGGAGCAACTTAGAATGACTTCATATTTTGTACCTTATTTTATAGTAAAATCGTGTTGAAAATGTGCGACTCAAATAAGGTGCAGCAGGTTTCTACATTAATTTATCTGTTACAAACAAAAACAAACACGAACTGAGGTCTTTTATTGCCCCACGTGAGAAACACACACACACACACACATGCGTTGTGTCCCACGGAGGAATTTATCTGCTGCCTTTAATCCATCCTGGCGTCCGTCCTCCTGAGAGCAGTCTGTTCTTATTGCATGTTTTTCCTTGGGGGTTATATTTTTATTATGGAGGAAACCCCTAGTGAGATTGGGGAGAACATGCAAACTCCACACAGAAAGGTCTGGTCGCGCAGGGGAATCGAACCCAGGACCTTCTTGCTGTGATTGTCCCTCAATTGTCATTGCATTGCATTTCATGATACAATCTGCACTATGCTTACCACAACACCAAATACAGTGTTCATATTATTTAATTTAACAAATTAATGTTTGAAATGTCATAATTAAAATATATTTATAGAGGAAATTCAGATATTTATGTGTTTTTACGCAACCTGTCAACCTGCTAATCTCATGGATGTTGCAATGACTCAATTGCTAATAACTGACATGACATATCAATTTCCTTTGCCATCATAATCTGTATAATATGTTGACCAATTCAGAGCACTCATATGTTTTTGCATGTACTTTTAGATAACCTTAAATAAAAAGGTTCCTGTTTGGGGGAAAAAAAGAGAACCAAATCAGTTGAAATGTACCAAATATTGCAAATGTAATGAAAAATATTTGTTTTTGTTTCTAAAAATAACTGTTGTGATCAATGAATTGCCATAAATGCCTAACGGATCAAATATGATGCAAAAATATATACATATATATATTACACACGTAGACAAAATTGTTGGTACCTTCCGTTAAAGAAGGAAAAACCCCACAATGGTCACTGAAATAACTTGAAACTGACAAAAGAAAAATGTACTGAAAATCGGCTAATAAAAATCAGACATTGCCTTTGAATTTTGGTTCATTTTATAAAACAAACTAATGAAACTGGCCTGGACAACAATGATGGTAGCCTTAACTTAATATTTAGTTGCACAACCTGTTCAGGTAACCACTACAATCAAGCGACGTCTGTAACTCAGTGAGACTTCTGCACCTGTCCACAGGTATTTTGGCCGACTCCTCACATGCTCTGTGATTTACCAGGAGTAATAGGGACACTGTTTCTGGAGGTTTTTCTGTGTTTTCAATGCTGTCAGCACCCCAGAACAAGTTCTATTTACCTCCATCCTAGAGGCGAGAGAGATAATTTGCCGAAAATGCAAAGCCAAGGAAAATATTGTAAAGAATTTGAATAAATGCACCCTGTGTGACTGTGTGTCGTATTTAAGTGCACGTTGAATTTCTTCTCTCAGCCGTTTGTCACATGCTGAGGCCAAATGTCAAGGAATCGATGGAAATCCACTTGACTTTAGATGGCGACTGCTGTGTGCTGGTGCTTCCCTTTTGTGTCAGCTGCCATCAAATCATAGACACACACTCAGGTAGGGGATCCATTGGATTTCAACCGCACCAGGATGTGATAAAGCATTCTGCAAATTTGATGCTAGTAGATTTATCTTTTAACACTGCTAGTCTGCCTCTGCCTGCACCTCAGTTAGCAACGTAGCTACTGTCAGGAGCACTTGAGCTCCAACTATACATACACAGATAGATGGGACTACGAGAGCCAATAAGGCCTGCAGGAGTGCACCTGAAGGGGCCTCTACTTTAAATAAGTCATCCACTCTGTGCACATATTTGCCTGGCCCAGCTTGACCCACAGAGCTCCAGCAGCTCCTCTCACACACACATACTAACACTACCTGCTGGCGTACTGCCCATGCTGCTGTTTGGTTCTCTACTCACATCTGCAACGATGGTATCTTCCAATAAGACTGAGGGTTCATTTTTATTCCATCATGCTGCAGATAGCAAATTGAGGCCGGTGTGGGGCTAATATTCTACATTACCTGTCATCAAACGTGCTATTTACCTCTGCTCTGTTTCAATCTTCCTCCACCAGCAGTCATTGTATTTCACAAGCAATTTCATTTTAGGTTAATTTCATGAGTCATTTTGGAAATACACAAAATAACTAATCAGTTTTTCTGTGGTTAAGAATCCGGCGTGTCTCTTCTCTCTAGAATACATATTATTGAATGTCGATCGTGGAAGGTTTGCACTCAAAGATGATTCCAGACGAGGTCTCAGCAAAAGCTCTCGTGGTGCATCATACACTATATAAGTAGCAATAAGTAAATTCAGCATTATGTCTGTACTGATGGCACCACCAAAACCCATCAAGGAAACATGAACAGTGGTTTGTGAGTGGGAAACCAGTGAGGGATCATGTCCTTGTAACTGTGCCGATTGACTGTAGGATTGTACAACAGTGTGACTTTTTCCTTACTGCAGTTGAAAAGCAGCAACTAGATGTGCACCAAACGTATCACATGACGATCTGACTCCGTTCAGATCGTCAAAATTCAATGTTTTAAAACAAGTAGTACAACTAACATTACGTCTTTCTTCGCACTGAACGTCCGTGTTCCTAACAGTTATGGCGTAAATGGGTTTTGTCCTTAAAAGATTTGCCCCACAGAATAGATACAGAGCGAGCTGGCGTGTTCTGTACTGTAACATTATTTTCAAATGTCAGAAAAATAACTTATAATGCAGGACTTCTACAATATGAACCTAAATCTACCTGAGGCTCTAATAAATAAATTAAAAAGGAGGGGGAAATCTTCAAAGCACGAGTGCTGTAGGTAATCTAGAATCAGTGTTGGGCAAGTTATTGAATAATGTAGTAAATAACTGGATTAGCCCAAATGCACGATGACTTTTATATGGTTCCCCCTTTTCTAACACCAGTTTGTGGAAAAAGGTGTTTTGAAGATAACAACCACTATCACACCGTCATGCTAGTCCTATTGGGGAAGACTGCCAGTTACTTGGCACCAGCGACTACATGCAACGCTCCAGAAATCCCGTCCTCACAGTAAAGCCACGGGGGTTCACACACCCTCCAACTCAACGGCGGGGGGGGGCAGCGTTTAACCTTAGCAAACCAGCTAAGAAGACATCAGATGTAAACATGACAACAAAAAGTACTGGAAGGCATGCTTCCTCTTCCTGTTTGGTGAAATCTAGCAGGACCGGTCGCTCCACTGACCACACAGCAAAGACCGCAAACAAGCCAAAACACTCCAAAATGTTGAGTTAACCGAGCATTACTGGTATGATGCTCTAATGACGCGGGTTCTGAATTGAGTCTGTAGCCGTGCTTCAGTGTCGTCCTACCGTATCGCTGTCCAGCCGTTCCAACTGTGCCCGTCTCATTTGGCTGTGATGCATTGCCCAGTGTGTGAACTGGGCAATGCATCACAGTGAACTACAAATGTAATTGACACAGGAACAGAGAGGAAAATAAAAACTTGGCTCAAGACAGCCGGCTCTGCAGCAGCCTGTGCAAGCTTCTTCCACACAGGGACTTGCACAGAAAAGGGCAACAGCACTTTAACAGGAATGAAATATGAGAGAAATCACATTTATAGGCTTTTCACACTTTTTGAAGCTAAACTGCATTCTCCCGGTCCCAGCATTAACTACACAAGAAACTGAGATGGCTGTTGGAACTTAGAAAGGAACCTCTAAGTTCTTACACCTTCACCGTTACACCATCTTTGGGAAGTGCAACCTGTCTTACAAAAAGTGTCACGGCACGAAGGCTTCATACAACCCGTGTATTGTGAGATGATTCAATTTGGTGGCAGCGGGTTTCTTGAAGTCATGTAATGAAATCCGCTTATTGTCAGGCTCATATCATTTAATTGGCTCGGCTGCAGCCCCCCTGCCGTGCATTGCTGCGCAAGATTCCTGCCATTCCCTTTGCAGCTACTGGGAAGTCTCCGCATTTGTGCTGCGGGTGCGACTCTGCCTGCCTGGCCCAGAATCAAGTCAGGGGCAGTACTGAATTTTAAACTTCTTTTTTTATTGGTTTTTGGTGTGATTTCTGTAATCAACAGACTAAGTCATTTTCACCCAGATGAAGTGTGTTTCCAGATGAAAGGTTAAGGCGCTGTGAGGAAGTGCTCAAACAAGTGCAACGCATAATTCCCTGCAGCCACCGTTCATCTGTGATTATTAAAACTTTACACTTGATTGAAAAACTCTGTGGGTCTAGAAAATGTTAATTATACTAATCCTTGCTGTGATTGGACCGGCAACTGCTGGAGCCCAGTTGATTGCCAGGGAGGCACATTTGGTGCTGCAGTTTTTTCCCAAGCAGACATTTCATTCCTCATCAGGTTTTTGTTTGGTTCATTAGCACTGCATGTATTGATTTGTGAGCTGTTGTCAATGTCTGTCATCGTGGAAGCATCTCTTCAGTGATTTGGCTTATCGGCTGTAAAACGGAAGAAATGTTTTTTTGGTGGTTACTACGCATTCCAGTTGTTAGTTTCTGTGCCTGGGACAAGACACTTCTTTAATAATCACAGTAAATCTGATGTGCAGACCATAATGGATTATTCTGATTTATCATAACTTTTATCTTATTTTTGGTAGGTTTTGACCAGCATTCCCATCACTGTGCGGCCATGATAATGGGGCTTTTCTCACGTACAATACAATGACGTTGCTAAAATATAGAAGAAGCACGAGCAGTTTTCCCTCCAAAAGCTTGCTAACACATTAACGTCTGGTAGTAGTCACAATATGTCAGTCTTGTGTTTATAGTTTCTTCTGCAGGACCCAAGTGGCCAAAAAAAGAAATCGACTAATACAGATTTAAGTCATGTCTGTGTTGACCTTTCACCTTGTGGTGTGCTAATCGCTCGCATTGGTATTCCGCTGCTGTTCGGCCACATTATACAATTCAAAAGCACCTCCACCCAACTTGACAGCTGATTTATTAGCAGCTAACATAAACTCACTTTGTTAATATACCATATCAAACAACTCCACAATTCTGTTTAATTTGCTTCCATTAAAAAGCATCTGCTCTTGCAACGTGGCCTCATTCCTCATATTCCCTTCAATTAGTCAGGCCTTGACTGTCGCATCCCAACGCTTTCATGCTCTCATGCAGTTTACCCTTTTTTATGGTCCTTCTCTCAGCTTGAACAAAAAGGGTCATGCGGTGAGGATCCGTCCATTAGGAAAAAGGACCCAGCAGGAATGTTGCTGCTGGTGACGCACTGTTAGGGTTTGCTCAGGAGAAGTTGGGTGTATTTCCTCTTTAGTCACATAACTTGAAGAGCAGTTATGGACGATATGGGTGTTGGCAAGAATGATCTCACAGAAAGTCCTCCCTGAGGTCTTTAACCTCAGACACATCAACCACCGGGGAGGAAACTGCGAGCCGGTCCCTACTTATAGGATGAATTCATAATTTTACAGCAACTCTCGAGATATGATGGCATTCGATATGTACGGTAGATAAGTTATACACCGAGGTCTCCACCCACCCCCATCATAATGCATCTGGAGCTGCTGCCATTATGGCACAGCACTGAAAACCCCGGCTCAGCACTTCAGTCCTAACGTGGCCTGTTAAGGTAACTGGAGGCAAATTCCAGGGAAAGTTCAGAGGTGTGTCGCGTCCTCAGATTATATCATTAACCGGGTTTAATCACGCCAGCAATCTTAAGATCTGCAATTGTGCCTGTCACTATCTCGTCTTTGCCGGTTGAGAGGGAGTCTCATGTACCCCCCACCCCCATCCTTTGCTCCTGAAACGACCAGAGCGCCCCCCCGCTGCAGTCTGGTTGTTTACGATCCGCCATTGATTTTGCCTTTGAAAACGGACAGGTTCATCTTTCTGTTGGTCTCACACTGACAGCTTATGATTTCCTTTGGGCACGTCATCTTGTTTTGGGTCACTTCTTGCTTACCTTGCTCCTTCTGATACCCCCTCCCCCCTCTTTTCTCCAGCACCTCCCTCACTGTTCTGCAACAGTAGTGACCAAGTAGAACATCTGAAGTTCAGAAGTGTCTCATCAAAGCAGCTTTGTACAGGCGGGCTACAATTATAATATTAGTAAAGGATTTGTTACGCTCCAGCAGCTTTGTCTAGAAAAACACAGCATGGATGGAGGTGTTAAAGGCCTACCTCTGCCAGCGTCCTTTCACCCACCTCTATGGAGTGGAATTTAATACAGCTGATAGATCACTCTCATTAGTTGAGTATTGAGCATTGAGAGACAAAAAGCTGACACTTTTTGCAGAGGGGAGCGAGAGGAAAGACAAGAGCCCTATTAGCTGGATGTGTTGGGTTATGAAAGACAACCTTTGGCATAATGAAGGAGTCTGTCAGACATACTAAGGCTGGCTGGTTACACTCTCTCAGCTGATCCAACACCAGCTAAATTGATGAGAGTCCCTTTCATTTACCCGAGTGTAGTTGACGGACATCACGGGCACTTTTCAGCGGCGCCCGTTAAAGGATGGAATTTTCATCTCACCAGCGAAATGAAAGAATCCGTCTGGTTTTGTGGCCGCTGGGCTCTGACGTGACATTCTTTAGAATCTGCAGTGACCCACAGCCGTGCTGGCATCTGTTGTTACACACACTCTTAGCTGCACACCTGTCCAAGGCTACAGGACCAAATAGGTAATTTTGTTCCGGCTTGTAATTTCCTGTGTGTTTAAAGCTGAGGTTTATGTGCCAGTTTCCCACATCAGCTGCACTGAGACAAATAAGCAGAAAAGGGCGTCTGCTGGCTCTTGTTGATTTTCATATCAGTCCTCTCAGATTAGTATTAGAGGGAAATGTGGTGCTGGGGGAAACAGGGTCACCGTAACATTTTTGTTTTGATGGAGGTTAAAACAGCTCTAAGGTATCACAATCATATGACAGTTCCAAGGAACAACTGAAGTAAACCTTGTGCATAATTTAGACTGCTTGTAAATAAGCTTTAAACAGGTAAAATAAAATATTTTATAAAATAACAATGTGTGGGATGTAGGAACTTATGTATTGAATTTCTGATGGCCTGCCTCTGATGGTCAGCTGTTCTGTCAGCTGGCTGCTGGGATTTAACTGTTGTAGACCTGCTGGCCTCGAAAAGCAAAGATGGCAGTTTCACTAGTTTAATTGGCAGCTTAGCTTTGCACTGACCTGCCTTCAGTTATGTATGAGACAGTTATTTAGCCAAATGTAATTTCCTGCTGTCGATGCAGTTTCATGTCTCATTTTGACCTGCTCAGAAGTGCAGCATCATGATTTCCACTTTGGGGCATAATTGGACTTAGGGTCCTATCATCGGGGCAAAATATGCAGGCTGCAAAATAGATGGAAACCTTTCTTAAGTAGGTCAGGATTCCATTTTTAGTTCCCTACCTCTTCCGATCGACGTCTTCATCATTTACAGGTCTGAAAGCCAAGGCTCGAGAGGTGTCGGGTATGTGCTGCCCAAATGTCTCAGCATACATTCTCATTATTCTGCCTGTAAACATATTGTAGACTTCGCCACACTACTCAAAGTCACGTGTCGTCTGCGGTGCACCCTCACCTATCAACTACACCCTATTCAGATGTCAAATGTATGCACCCACCCCAACATCTATTTGCAATAGAACATCCAATTCCAAAAACATAGATATTAATATGCTGCATTAGTGATGTGGGACGATAAGGCCGGGTTCGTATTCTGTGTTCCAGTTCATCCCAGCGGTGTTGGATGAGGTCGAGGTCGGGGCTCTGTTCAGGCCAGTCAATTTCTCCTACAACAAACTGAAAAACCTTTCTTTATGGACCTGGCTTTGTGTTCTCGTGTTGAAACAGGGCAGGGCCAAACACAAACTGTTGCCACAAAGCTCGAAGAACATTGTTGTCTAAAATAAACATTATAATAAACATTATCCTTAAGTGGAACTAAGGCGCAGAGCTTAAACCATGAAGAACAGCCACAGCCACTCTTGAATTTGTGTTATTGAGGGTTTTGTTATAATAGTATCATCGGCATATAATTTACAACAGCCTGAGGAGATCATCAGAAAACGCAAGTGGTGCTAAAGTAGAGCCTTGAGGCACACCTTTTGGATGAGTTACACATTCTGATTTATTAACAACACATTACAACACATTTTTTAGTGAGATCAATAAATACAGTATTTCTCCCCTCAGATTACCACAATCAGATCAATCAAAAGTTTTTATTAAAATTGTTATTAGAAAATGTTCATTCTTCATTACTTTCTGGCAAGCAGTATCGATTCGAGCATTGGACCGATTAGCAGCATCAATTATCAGTAGACAGATAGACTTCTTGTTAAGTTGTTACCTGTTCAGTAAAGTTTAAGCTTCCTTAATGGTGGCTGTCACCATACAGGAGGATTACTGGAAACGAAACTGTTGAAAAGAGGCAGAATAACAGCTATTAATACATAGACATGTATATCACCACAAAAGAAACCGGGTGCATTTACGAGGAAGTAAATGACGTAAGAGATAAGAGAATGATGACTACAGAGAATGATCGCTGTGTTGAAAAGACAGATAAGTTTGGATTTAAAAATGGAAACAGATCTGATGTCATGACGCGGGCAGGAAGCCTTTTCTTTGGAATGAATGTACGGAATAACAAAGAGCTCCTGTCTTCTGAGCAGAGAGTCGAGGTACACTAAAGAGTATCCCTAATGCCTGTGTCTAAAGCTAATGTGCCTGGCAATTACATTCATCTGTTGAAAACACACAGAGTTTCAGTTACGCTTTTGCTTGCCAACATATACTGTAGATCCTATAACAGTTTTAGATGAATGTCTCTGTCCAGGCTACAGTTGTGTTTCTGGTTGTTTTGCTTTTGAATCACTGCATCAGACTTTCTTTCAAATCTTTGACCATTTCCAGAGATAATCTGCATAATGGGCTCCTTAATGCATCTTGGGTACAATTACACCTGTATTTGATGCGTTTCTGCTTTGAGCGATTAAAATCCAATCATCCAGGTGTTGACGCCAGGTCCAAATGTAGTCACTATAATGAACATGAACACTGGCATCTGAATCTGCAAATCCATTTCATTCTGCAAAATCCATCAATGACTTTTTCAGTGTCTGACAAACCCTGTATTAGCTGACAGACTGCTGTGGCCTTGGCCACCTCGAGTGGAAGGACACTTCACATTGTCCTGAGACGAAGTGAGATGTCAGGGAAGAGATTAACTGAAGGCCCGTCCCTGGGAGACGCTGGACTTAGACTCTGTGGACACCTTGTTCTTTCCAAGTCAATCACCGGGCAGCACACCACTTTCATCACAGTGACAGATGCTTCAGCCGGAAAGTGCTGTGGAGGTGTGTGTCTGCAGGTCCAAAAGCAGAAATAAGTGTGATAAATTAAAGGTTTGCCAACATATCAGCCAGATAGTAGTGTACTGGATTACCACTAATATGACAGCGAATTTACTGTCAATTCAAATTCAGTTCATTATCTCAGGGCAGACTGTTACGTGTTGCTTTTTAAAGTTGTTTTTATATAACGTTTTTTTGGGAGGGGGGGACTCATTAGGAATTTTTAAAAAAATATTTCTCATTATAAATTCATCTGTGAAAAATCTAGTCTATAAAACGCAGAATGAGTCGCTCCCAGTGTTCAGTCTTTTGTCTGACCAGGAGCGATGTTGCGTTTGCAGCGATATCAAACAGAATAGAATAGCATGTCCTTACATTTGAAAGCTGGAACCAGCAAATGCTCATGATTTGAATGAATAATTATCAGAATTGTCCCTCCAGCAACTTTGCTAGCAATTTTACTAAATATTGTGACATAGTGAGAGGACGGGTCCCCGCCCGCTGGCTGCTGCAGGGACTGCAATGCATCATGGTGGAGGGAGAGGGAACTACAGATCCCAGAAGCAGCAGGAACACCATGAGCAGGCACACTCAGCTGTCAGGCATCAGCTGATTGTCACTGATGAGAAGAGGTTTTGGAGGAGAACAAAGATGAAAGAGGCGGGTGAAGAGGATCATGGAGTAGTATTTTGTTGTGTCGCTTGACTGCTGTTGTGAACAGTGTTTAAAAAGGGTTGAAATACTGAGTTTAAAGCCGCATCAGTGATCATTGCGCACGTTTACCTACTTACAGTTGATTACAGTTTTGACACTGTGACCTGAGTGATTTACATCACCGACGGTAGATAACATAACCTATCTGGACGTATAAAAATTTTCATATTCTATACAGTATGCCGTGCTCCACTTAGCTGTGCCCCACAGAAGTTGACAGCGTAGCAACACTTGTCCTCAGATGTCAGCCACAGTGTGAAGCACCCACCCAGAGGCCTGAAGCTTAGACGCTGTCTCTACAAAAAAACTAAAGAATTAACAGAGCTGTGAGGGACCGAGTGGTTTGGCATGAGGACACAAGGTGTAATTTAACAAAAATTGGTTTTTTTTTTTGCCCCAAAAAGATCATTTAAACAATAACTTTGGCCTATAAAAGGGTCAACTAAACAGAACAAAACAAAGGAAGTAAATCAGTGCTCAACTGACCAAAACCAACCTCCCCAAATAAAACAGCACAAGGGAACATATACACACTGGTTGATCAGGCCAGTAGACACACGGGGGGATTACAGAAACAGTTAACACTAACTAACTATAACAATCTGGCCAGCCTTCAACTTAAACATTTACTAAACATGGTAATATGAAATCAAAAATGCTATCCCAAACAACTTATATTTCCAAATAATCATTTAAACATTCCCAATCTCCCCCTTGAGTCGACAGGCAGTTGGTCCAGTCCTAATTGGCACCGCCTACTTACCTGGCTCTCTGTTCTCCCCCCCCCTCCCCATGGCTTCTGCAGCCGAAGCACGGCCTCCCCAGCACCGGTCAAACAAAAAGAACATTAAACAATATAACTTATTGATAACCAAACTACCCACCAACTAATGCAATATCAAACATGAAAATAACCATGAGTGGTGTGGTTATTGGTTTCATCTGTAAAATATGATAAACAGAAATGTAACAAATGAACTAATGTGTCTGGGCGTGGGGTCACCGCAGCTCGCATGTTGTGAGCACTTTTGTCCTCTTTCTTTTGAAAAATGTTGAAATATGCAATAGGTGGCAGTGTGCTATAATTAAAAACGTTTTACACAAAAAGAGAGGACTCAAATTTGACTCCTAAATCTCACCTGCTGCACACAGATGTCCTGTTACAAGGAGCAGTCACTTGTGCTTGTAATTATTTATTCAGGGGCTTTGTAATCCCGCAGGAAGCCACTGTGCCGTGTTTGGTGCGTGTATGATATTGGTTTGATGAGATACGAGAAGTGTTTGTGATGTTACATCCGGCCAGCGCAGCAGAGCATGCTTCCCCGTGAAAGCACGCTCAAAGAAGATTCCATCAGAATTACAGGACTGATTTGTTGGCAGAGTAAAACCTCTCTCTAGGGTAAACTCTCATGAGTGCACCAGCAGACAGAACCTCGTGGTGCTGGAGAACTGGCCCAGCTGTGAACTGTCGAGGTGTGTGCGGTAGCTTATGGTGGTCACCCGCAGCTCCAGAGTGATGGCTGTTAGGTCCTGTTCCGCTTCACGTCTCCGCCGCTGAGCCCGATGTGAGACACCCAGACTCAGTTGTGTCAGCAATGTTTCACTGAGAGCTCCTGGATCGGGCCTTTCTTGTTTTTGTTGTTGCGGTGCTTCGATGGAAGTGCAGGAGAGCGTGCTGGAGTGGAGGTTCACACTGTGTGTGTGTGGTAAGTCGCTCTGCTGGCAGCAAAATTACTTCTTTTTTTATTTGTCCGATTGGCCACAGAAGTTACCAAATTACAAAATCTACCTGCCACTCTGGCAGTTCTACCAGGCAACTGAGATTTTGACCATACACTAGACAATACCTGCCAAAGGACAAGCTGATATTCAGATATTTGACCAATTCCACCACGTTTGTAGACGCAAAGAGAGAGAGAGAGAGCATTTACCGCCACACCTGAGGTTATACACTTCGCTTTGGTTTGAGGTTTGCATTTTGACATCGCCGTCAAAGACTAGACCGTACAGAGCAATTATTTATGCAGCTAGATTTGACAGAAAAGGCTCTGCTCCTTTTGGGAGAAATCAACGTGTCTGAGTAGCAACGAGGATTCTGCTGCAAGAAATAATCCCCCTTTAATCAACAGACATTCAGTCGTGGTAAAGGTTGTGCTGGTGGAGGGAGCGTTGACAGGAAACGGCGTTATCACGACAGGATTGTCACGTTGGAACCTTCCTGTTACAGTGGCAGCACTGTATGAGTGGATGATGAAAGATCCCGTGACAGTAAATCATGAATGAAGCAGCTGATACTGAGCCTGATGATCAGACCGAAGTGCCTTTTACTTTGAATAATAATAATTTAGCCTGCAACTGTGTTCATCGTAGCTGGCGTCTTGATTTCGTGCCTTAACCAAATGGCTAAAATACATTTTACTGCAGGCAGATCACTGTGATCTGAAGTAACCCTTTAAGATCTGTGGACACCTTCTTTAAAAATCCCTTTTTGTTTAGACGTGCTTTTGTTTAGTTGCGTTTGATTTCATCTTTGTAGCTTGATGTCTGTTGCCGTCTGTAATTTGCTCTTTTATTGTGAAGCACTTTGTGACGTCCGTCTGCTGTTGAACGGTTCTATATAAATTAATGTACTTCCTTACCAAACAGTATTGATCAGATTCTGTCATTTAGCTGGCGACGGTCTCAACCTTCTAGACATTTCCAGGTTGGTGGAAATCACAGATTGTCTAATGCCACTGCCGAAGCAATGGCACTATAATGGTTCTGTCCAGACCGACATTAGATCTCCTCATTCAAAGAAGCAATGCAGGCTAAACAGTGTAAGCTGGCTCCACCCTTAGTTTAGTTGAGCTAGTGGTTTCTCTAACTGTGGGTTTGTTACGGGGTTCTGGCAAGATGCTGCGTATGCCAGTCAAATGTGTGCGAGCTGACACCTGGCAGATTAGTTGGCATCATGAATGGCATGATTCTGTCAAGTCGGCACCTGTTGAGCCTCAAAACTATGTAGCAGCCCCTCAATCCGAGACAGTGACTGCAAGTCCTGGAATCTTGGATTTCGGGAACCTGTAGCAACACGACCACAGCGACGTAGCCCCTTAAGGGTTTTAAAATGATTAGCCGCCACACTACCAGCGTTTCAGGACACTTTCCTACACTTGTAGTCGTAGAATGTTCCTTTCCACTCAAAGTCTCTGGTCTGTATTGCAGGCTCTTGTTGCGACACTACTCAACGAGACAAATAGCTTTACATCGTTTCTGTAATGCACTGTATGGAAATTAGGCTGCTGCTTATTCCTTCATTTTGCTGTTGATGTTTTGCTGTTGCTCCCTTTCTCATTGCTTTCACGTAAGGTTCTCCCAAACGCCTGCTGCCTCTTCATGGCAATTTAATGAGAGCCCCGAGTAACTAATTTTGTTTGTTGCCTTTTGTTGGGAAGGCAAAATGGCAACGCTCACTAATAATGCATATAAATATGACCTGCGGTCAAATGGTTTAGTTTTTACATGCTGAGCTTCAGGAACGGTACTCAGTTTCTGTAACAACAATAATATACCGTATGTCAGTTTGCAGTTGTGCAATTTCACTCTAATCAGTTTGTTTCCAGCCACAGCAAGAAACTTATTTTCAGCAAACAAGGTGAACAAAATCAAACATTTAGCAGTTTAAGAGCCAGATATCTTCGTCGGGAGGTAGAGGAGGCCAAACGGAGCAAAAAGGAGACGGGATGCTGGACAACAAATCACTGCTAATGCTGCTCTGTGTCTGCTGGATGCTGGATGTGTTGGCTGTAACAACTTTAGACAGTGATCATATGTCTGATGTTGTGGTTTAAGCTTGTTGGGGGGAAAAAACACATCTAATAATGCGCCTTTTAAAGTCAGCACAGTGCAAGTGTGGGATCAGCTCCAGCCCCCCACGACGCTCAAAGCATAAGAGGATATGGATAATGGATATTGGATCAAAGACATTGATATATACCAGGTTTAGCCTTAGACAAGGGCTCCCACCCTGTGTCTGTGTGCTTATATGTATGTGTGTGTGTAGACGTTGTGTACAAATAGGCCTGCACTACAGCATCAGTGGCTTATGTCAGCGCCTCCACCCTTGGATCGAGTGCTGTGTTCTGCAGCTGTAGTCCCACAGGACCCTCTGGCCTGTCAGCAGCTTCCTCCTCTGGCCTCCTGCTGCCTCCTCATCCCATGGGGGCGAGCTGAACCATGCAAACTGGCTGCTTCTGGGTTGGGTTGCACCCAGTTTTGGACCATTCCAGCTGCAGCGGTGCACGCCTGGGAGCAAGCATCGCAGTGTTTCACCAACACACCTGCGTAAGAACGTTTCCCAGGGCCAGTAGAGATAAAGGCGGATTTAACTCTGCTCTGGTTCAGTGCTAATTCGGACCTGGAAAAAGTCATTCATGCTCTCGTTTTCTTGAGACTCGACTCCTGTAACTTCCTCCTTTCTGGCATCAACCAAAAGTTACTCCAACTAGTTCAGAACGCAGCAGCTCGGCTTCTGACTGGTTCTAACAGACATCACATCACCCTGATCCTGCTTCTCTCCATCGGCTCCTCGTTCAAGTTAGAACTGATTTTAAGATTTTACTGATCACTTGTAAGGCTCCTGGGTCTGACACCAAGCTGTACAGCAGAAACGCTGACCCCATATGATCCAGTTCTCAGCCTCAGACCCTCAGCTGGGGCCCAGAGTCGAGACATAAATCTAAAGGTGACCGAGCTTTTGCCATCAGGACCCTCGACTCTGGACCGACCTGCCTGAAGAGATCAGGCTGCAGAGTCAGTACTTCACTTCTTCTCTGGTTATTTTTATAGTCTTGATTTTATGTGATGTCATCTTTATATCGTCTTGTTATTGCTTTTGCTGTTTAAATTTCTTTTCACTTGTATTTATCCATCATTCGTTTCTATACTTGCTTTTGTCTTGTTTTGCGGCTTTTCTGTTGTCCTCTGTTCTGTTGTCTGTCCTCTTTTTGCTTTGTCTGTCAAAGCGCTTTTTAAAGGTGCTATACAAATAATTATTATTATGATTATTAATCAGGGTGACACAGTCAGCACATGACAGAAACTTACTTATACACTAAAGGTTCTTCCTACAAAGACACTCTTAGATTCTTGAGTTGCCTTAAAGGGAATCAGTTCCCATAACTTCTGACAGGCTTAAGATAGAGTTCATTTTAACATTCATACGATGAGTGTAGACAGATGCAGACAACTGTTTGTTGTTCAGTCCAATGATTAACTTAATGAAGGACATCATCAATATTGACGTTTATGTTAATCCTAATTATTATTGAAGAATATTTGGCATCTTTATTCAACCCTCCTTCATACAAATTAACATAATAAACTTTACGTAATAAACAGAACACACTGCAAACTGTTTTAAATATTCATATGTATAATTTAAATACATAATAGAGAAAACTAATCACTGTGGTGTTACTCAGCCCAAAGGATGTCACACTAAACTGGAAGAAATCCTTCCAGTGGATGTAATCCAAAGTTTCCTCCAGAAGCAAATTAGTACTTTATGTTAGTATTTAGCTTATGTTGGGATAATTTAGTAGTTTATTTTGTGTATTTTATAACAGAACGTAGCTTGTCACTTCACCAAAGCTAGACCTCCTGCAGGTCTTTATCTGTCACGGGTTGAGAGAGAGTTGCCGCTATAGATATCATGTTCTCACGACAGTCCGTGAAACCAAAAGGTGCAGCTCTGCAAATATGCTTGTCAGCGAAAGTAGATTTAGCGGTTGAGGCTTTGCCACACAATGTTTTGTTCAGCGCTCCCCTCCGGTATGTTAGCCTATCCTTCAGGGATTGTACAGCCAGACGGGCCCACGTCCCTGATTATGTGTTACAAGGCCTGTTTGTTTTCCATTCCTTGATCTGCTCCTGGGGGATGAGGAGATATAGACCAGCCATGAACGCCCTGTGAAGTGATTCATTCAGCCTATCAGCACAGAGCCTGTGGTGCTGGTGGCGACGCTCAGCGCAGCAAAACCTACCATGTAGTGTAGATCGCTGCACTCAAAGGGGCGATAAACTGCAATAATTAATCGTGAGGTAGCCTTCATTTCTTTATGCAGGTCATTATGTAATATGAGCTGGCCAGTGGGCACCATTAGTTATGAAATCGTTGTATTTACAACTGGAGCTTATACATCTCTCTCCCTCAAGACATCGTGGATGTGATGCTGATGAGATCAATCAAATCAAATGTTATTTGTACAGCACCGATCATACAGGTGAGTGCAGTTCAAAGTGCTTCACAGATGATGAGATAATAAGACAGAACATGTGGAGAGCAGACAAACGACACAAACACAATAAAAACTGAGAATATCGAACCAATGCATGTTAGAAAATAAGATGAAAATGTAATAACATAGATTTTAAGCTTGACTAAAAACAGGATAAAATAGATGAAAAGGACCAAAAAAACATATAAATGAAAAACATCAATTAATCATAATAAAATAACAGAAAATCAAATGGAATAAAATTGTACATAAAGTAGGTTATGTATAAAACCGTCTGTCAAAACGTGACGTTCAAGAAACAGACTTACTGTACTTCTGTTACTTTCATGGCCTCCAACAATGATGCAGTCAGTGTCACTGGTGGGGCATTCAGTGGCAACACCACCTTCATCCACCTAGTGGCAGAAACATAATAATGCAGCGGAGGAACGAACCGAATCGTAGTCCCCCTCTGACTGGGGAACAACTGTAGATGCAGAACTTACCAGGAAACTGCGCACCTGGAAATAAAGCCTTTGTAATGATGCGTATTAGTTCACTTCATATTAATTACCAGCTATTTATTGCCTACTTATTTAGAAATGGTGGAATATAATTATTAAATATTATAGGGATAATTTTTGATACATTTTGGGGTAAATGTGGGGGTAACTTCAAATATGAAATATCAAATACGTTATTTGCTAATTATCACCTACTTACCATGAAATTCGCGGACTTGTAGAATAAAGGTAAAGGGTTGCCAAAAGTTTCTGCTTAAACATTTCTGAGATGGACAAAAGCGTGTCCAGAGGGGGGGCCTTGGGTGGCACGTGCCACCCTTGGAATCTGATTGGCCACCCCAGGTGCCACCCCGCCATGCGAAACTATGATTGGCTTACGGCCGAGTCAGAGGCGGGACCTCGTTTGAACAGTTTGGCGACACCCGAACTTTCTTCCTAGTCTGCAATCTGAGATTCCGGCGCTACTGTCGCTGAAAAATGAATATAATTTCTGATCCATCTGCTACTGTGGTTAAAAACGTTTTAGCTGTGTAACGTTAGTAAGGAAATAAGTTCCTCTGTCTCGTTCAATGTTCATGATAATGTCATGCAGGTCTTTCATCTTGGCTCGTTAGCAAACCTGTCGTCAACGCCGATTATTGTCAACGTCAGCGACGGTGACACTAACTGTATAAATACTGTCTGTCTTGTGTA
>JAVQJV010117933.1:0-17834 GCA_036024995.1 Gadopsis bispinosus
CACAATGGATTTGAAATGAAGCAATCAAGATGTGATTGAATTGATTTAAGCTTTAATTCAAGGGGTTCGACAAAAATATCACATTAATGTGATCATTTTGTTAAAGCCCTTGAATTAAAGCTACACTTCAATCACGTCCTGATTGCTTCGTTTCAAATCCATTGTGATGTTGTACAGACGCAAAACTACAAATCTGGTGTCACTGTCCAAATACTTATGGACCTGACTGTAAAGAAAATTGAATAGAACTCAATGTGAGCATGGTACATCTTCATTTATATAATGAATAAAGCCCTGCACGTCCATGGTACACCCACACAGATTATTTCACTTATTTTGCTTGATTAGACATCTTCTCAGGACTGTGTGGGTGCGTGCAGACTGTTTGATTCCCTAACTCTCCTGCTAGCTTTGTTGCACCTGTTAGGGTGGAACAATTTACACCTTTAAGATTCTTATTGATACATGGAGTCTGGCGACCTCAGGCAATTCCCAGCATGGCAGTGCTCACCTTCAACCAGACCCAGGTCTAATCAGCCATAATTGAAAACACCCGAGGGCCTTTATGCAGTCCTGAAGGACGCATCCATTGAAGGCTGCATTTGAAGACCGAATGCATCACAGCGGCGAAGGCTTCTTCAAATGTGGCAGAGAAATGTGGCCTTCTTTTCCCAAATCTGGAAGATCCAAGGGATCCATCTCATTTAACAATGCTTGGTTCGGTCTTCACTAAGGCCACATTTTAATAGACTGCGTCTTTAGGATTCTGGCTCTGAATTCGGACACAGCTTGAGAGTGTGTGTTCTAAATAGCATACCAACGTACTGCATGCAACATACTCAATCAGTATGTACTGCATACTAAAGTACAAATACTGTAAGTATGCCATTACCAGCAGATTGCTCACATATAAGTACTCAAGCAACATATCTTCTCTGCATCACATGACTGTATCCATCACATTCCCGGTCCCAGCTGCCACTGAATGAAAACTGCTTATCACAAATGTTATTTATTCAATTTTAGGCAAATTCAGCTTTTTAAATATTTTAGTGTTAAATATTTTTTCTTCAGCACATTATATATGTGAGCTCCTACTCCGTCTTAAAGGTACTGTGTGGAGAGTTTTTTAGTGACACTGGAGGCCGTTATGACGATAGAAGTCAGCGTTGCTGCTTCTCATACGAGCATCGGCCAAAACGGCGACATGACTACATGAACGTGACCGACCGGCATCGTGTTGATAGATGAGGTAAGGGAAGTTACACTTATTATAGTCTGACTAGCGTTATTTAAAAAAAAATCTGATTCATAAAGAGCAGTGTCATTATCAGCTTGTACAATATAGGCTAGTGACTTTGAACTAATCCATTGTCGTTGCATGACACAAAATAACTACATTTATATGACAACATTAGCTAACCAGCTTCATCATTCACCATTAGTCTAGCTTTCACCAAGAGACTCAGTAATGTCAGCAAAACTAAATTTGCTGGATGATAACGCCAACTAGACGTTCATTATTTACCTTGCTTTATTATTATATTCTGAAGATTCTGCAGCTCGACTGGAAGAAAGCAGTGACAGCGAGGCTGGGAGACGCAGAGGTGGAGAATGGAGAGCAGGGCGGGGGAAGAAACAGAGGCCATGGTAGGGGGAGAGGAAGAGCACGAGAAGAGGACAGACTCCGGGTTGCTCAGCTGACTGCTGCCAGGACAGCAGAGATGCAGGCTGGACAGTGTGACGGACCAAGCAGGAAGGCATGAGGACACAAGTATAATTTAGCAAATACGGGTTTTTATTTACCCCAAAAATTATTTAAACAATTTACAAAAGTAAACAATAACTCTGGCCCATAAAAGCGGTCAACTAAACAAAGGAATTCTCAAATAACAAGTGCATAACATAACTAAACTAACATAACAACACTGACCCCCCAAACAGTGAACACAGGGGAACATATATACTGGGTGATCAGGCCAGTAGGGACACACAGGGAGGATAACACAAACATTTAACGCTAATTAACTCAAATTTATTAACAAACTGGCCAGTCTATAAACTGAAACAAACATTTACTGAACACAAAAAAAACTAATCCAATTACTAAAGCAAATTAACTTATATTTCCCAACTAACAATTTAACATATTCCCAATCTCCCCCCTGGGTTGGCAGGCAGTTGGTACGTCCTAATTGGCCCCTCCTGCTTATCAGGCCACCATTTCCTGGAGCTCATCTTTTGCTTGTGCTTACACAGAAGACTCCAGCGGCGGAAGCACGGGCCCCCAGCACCATTAAAACAAAAGAGAATCAAACAACTCAATATAACATAATATTGTGGATAAACAAAAGCTAAATGTGCACGCTACAACTCAACTAATGTGAAAATGAGTGTGTTCCAATCTAAAGAGTGGTGTGGTTATTCTTTTTATCTGTATAATGTGATGGGGTTACGTTACTCAAGCCAGTTGTGTGGCTGCAGATGTGGCCATGACAGTCAGTCATAGATCTTTGGTTAAATAATCTATAAATAACCTACACAGGCAAGTCAACCAGTAGGTGCATTCATGTATAAATACATGTATAACATTTTATAACATATTATAGAAAAAAAATATATAGATATATATAGATATAAAATATGCATGGGTGTAATTTTGACAGGGGAAAAAATCTTGACATACAGGGCATGACATGTAGCCCTGACTTCTGTATGAATCATAATAGCACACAGTGGGTCGTTGTGTTAGTTCAGATAGGACGCTAGACAGTGTTTAGCTACCGTATGTTAGCCGCTCGTCCGTGTTGGATGGAGGCATTACAGGTCTTATACATACATCCATGCTGCGTTAATCTAATCTAACGTTAGCTAACACTGCTCAGCTAAAATCACAATATATTTCACATGCTTTGCAGTAATGTTAGCTTACCTGGTCATTTGTTGACGTTAGCTACTGGGAGGAGCCGCTTTTTTGTTTTAATTAGAGCTGAACTCTGACCTGTAGCTGGAGGGAGGTAAGGCACTCGGGAGCGCGCATGACGTCAATCCGACCCGAGTCCTCGCCATAGAAATCAGTCCACAGGCTGCTTTAGGCAACCGAGAAAGTCGGGAAAGGTTACGTTACAGTCCGTTCACACACAGGCAATATAAAGTGATTAATACATATAAAACGTCACATACAGTCTGAGTAGCTTCTGTTTCACTTTCACTCTCTATCATTCGTTATTTTACAGCCATCGCACAGACTGAAGAGACTCAATGCATCTTGGGGCATTTGAGTACTTACTCAATTTCACATCACACTACTCCTTTGGTACCAACTAAAATATGACTGTAGCAGCACGTGTCAGATAATGTCAAGAACCAGAATCTGGCATTGACCGTCTCTCATCAGCTATGCAATCAGATATTTTATTTAGGCAAAGCTGCTTGGGTTTAGACAACATTTGAGAACTTTAACTTAATTTGACAAATGAAAAAGAGCTTTTCATAAAATAACATGCATTTCTCAAAGCAAGTAATAAAGTATAGTTTAGCATCAGCACTAGTATTGGTATCCAGCGTTAATTCTATCAATCATACTATTTCTAGACGGGCTGACAATGTAAGCAGTATGACTGATGACAGATCCACCCTGCAATATTTCTTTAAAGAAAAGAAATAAAAATCATCTATTTAAATATGCTTAAATCTAGCAAACAATTTGCTCAACCCATGAAATCTCCAATAGAGATAAACAGGATTGCTGCATCAAACAGGCTGCAGTGCTGAAAGCCTGAACAGAAATATCTCTGCAAAGCTGCTCTGTGTTGAGTGAATGAGTGAGATTAACTTTCACACAGGACGCGCACCTCAATGCTGTGATTTCTGCAGGGAGGCGCAGATGATATACCATGTTTTGGCAAATAAGTTATTTGATAAACTTATCATGGTGGGTTAAAAATAAAACCCACAGCTTTTCTCAGAGGGTTTCACGCAGCACTTTGATCTTCCATTTGCCTAGCGCAGCATATTTGGATGTATTCAGTCAGAACTCAGTGAGACGGCTGGTTCTGGCCAAGAAGAAATGTTAAAAATACTGAAATTGGAATAGAAACGTTAAAAATGTTTTCCTTTCTTTGGCCCGAATGTGAAAATCTTTTCAAAGGATATGCTGTACCTCAAACATATCTTTTTATTTTTTTTTTTTTTATGAACTTGAGGTATCAAGCTGATTTTCTCAAACTTCCTCAAATAGTTGTAGAGAAGATTAGACTCTGAGCTTGTAACATAACCATGAATATAATGAACTTTTCTTGATTAATTATACAGCAGCATGAAAAATCAATTTTGGATGATTACATAAAGAAAACAGTTCCAAGGAGCGAAAGTTGCACGAACTCTGAATGAGATGTATTGTGTTTCCTCTGTACACACCAGGCTACCGCTCCAGCTCTTCGGTCTGTTTTGCGTCGACATATCACGCTTTTTACATTATTTTCACTCTGTAAAAGCCACCAATTACTGCGGGCACACAATAAGACACACACTCCCATGAGCACAACCGAGACAAAGACACGCACACTCTGGTGCAGGCTGGCACTCGTCTTTGCCCGTCTCGCGCCATCGCTCCCCCGACACAATACTGTCACATTTTGGTGTGTCACATGGGCTCAGAGACAGACAAGGCTGCATTATCAACAACTGGCTGGAGCTCAGGTCCTGCGTGTGTGTGTGAGAGAAGTAGGGTGAGAGTTCAGGTTAAGGCTGAGCCGTCAGCGGCAGACAGGCCCCGTCAAGTCTCCCTCCTCTGTCTAACACACACTCAGCCTCTCGCCTCGGGAGGTGAGAAGCCGCTAATTGGCAAAGGGCGAAACACACACATGCGTGCTCACAGTACACACACATGGACTGACGGGTCAGTTACAGTCACGCAAACACACACACAGACAGACACACACACTAGAGTAAGAGACAGAAACACAAACAGACAGATGGACACAGACGTCTGGCTCTGAGAAGCAGTGGTACAGTGAGCTGTGTGAAGCAGACACACAGTACAACCTGGTAGACGAGAGAACACATTAACTGCAGCTAATAATACACACAGTCTGCTCGCCGACTTTCTCCTTAACTTTCCCACTTCGTTATTATTTCATGACTTGATGTTTTTTATTAACTTAATATATGAATAGACTCTTACCTTTGCAGTTTAGTTGGCACACAGAGCTGACCTTAAAAAGGCAAAGCTCGCCTTTTGTGTGGTTTTTGGCTTAAAAAAGGTTGAATTAAACTAAATTAAATTACAGAGACTGCAGTCCCTGAATTGACCATGAAATCTACTCTATGGATGTAATTTTTATAATATGTATACATGTAGATGATTAGATTGGACTTTGCCTTCTAGTTACTATTGTCTGCATCTAGTTCACATTTATCTTGCATTTGATATTCAAGTTGGTTTGTGTTATTTGCAAAATATATACTTTTAAAATTTGAAATAAACGGTTCCATGATAACTACGCAAGCTCCATCTACTGATGGAGACCAAAAAAAGTGAGTAAGTGGACCTTGAGCCGAGATCGTTTTCACTCTCCTGCTTAGTAAAAATTTATATTTTATTCATTTATGATGCCAATTTTAATTATAAACTTAGCAAATCTAAATTCTTGATATACAAGTCTGAAGGGCTCTGTCTCATTTGATGCATTTTCTGCCAAATAAATGCAGTTGAGATGTCTAATCCTACCCCTTGCCTAATCCCTCACATTGCCAATAAAGTGAAAAAAGTACAATCCTGTTTTGAGTGGAGTATCCCTTTTAATTTTGTAATGCTGTGATATAATACCGTCACCGTAAAAAAAAAAAAAAATACCGTGATATAAATTTCTGGTCATATCGCCCACCCCTAGCCTCAACACAAATCAAACTTCTGCTCGCCTGTGAAGATAAATCCCAACTCAACGTCTTGCTAAGGATTAAAGGTGCCCTGTGGCAGACATGTTTACATTTACTGTTACTAAATCACACTGCGTGGATCCTTGCTGCCTAACGAACATGTCGAGTACATTTCCTTCCTCATAAAACATTTGCAGGCTGATGGAATATTTTAAATTAGGGGTAGGCGATCTTCTATCAGGGCATATGTAATTTTATATCACAGTGACGGTAATCTGACTGTAATTATTCTGTAAATTCAATAAAGAAATGCTTTAAAATAACCATATCGTACTTCTGTATTTACAATTTCACTCTCCTCCTCCACGTTTTCTTGTCACTGTCTTCTTTGGCAAACCAGATAAGAGGTGCATTACAACTGCTGTTCTCACATCGCGTGAGAACGTGGTAAGGAGTCCAGGCAACAAAACTGTTAGTTTTACTAAAGTCAGTTTGAAAAAAAATTAAAGGAATGTGTATTTCATGTGTCATTTGAGCAATAAAAACAATAAAAATAAAAAACTTGAACTATTCCTTTAAGTAAGGAGCTGAAGTCTGGATCTCACAAGAGTCCAGCACTGATATATATATAGCCTGCCCCGAAAATATAGCAGAGACACTAAGGGATAGCTCCTGCGGTGGAAACGGCACTGACAAATCTCTACCGGTGGACACATTTCGACCGTCGCACAGTATATACCGTCATATCACCCAGCCCTATTTGAAATCACGCCTTGTTCACATCAGTGTTTACTAGCTTGCACTCTTCTTCTCTGCCTTCCCTTAAAAATGTATTGTTTTCTTGGCGCATTACTGCCAGCCAGCTGTCAGTCAGTGGAAAAGAGTGAAACTGGCGCCAGGAACCCGGGAGCCACTCATCAAGACATTACTCCATAGCAATGTTAGTGGTCAAAGGCTCAATAATGTAAGAAGCTATGGTCTCCACAGCTACTTTAAACTAACCAGCCAGAAACTGAAGCATGGTGTCACAGTAGATTGACCACTAATATCTTGTAGTCTTTGAAGGCATCGTGTTTTAGATATATGAGAGTTTGCAGAGCATGATTTAATCGCCATAAATGTCAGTAGTTGATCAAAACCTTTGCCAACAACTTAACATTGTGTCATACCTCATTAAAACTCATTAAATCAAACACATCTGAGAATTGTCTCATCCTGGACTTCGGCACAACAACGATAATTGGAAAAAATTCTCTGTTCCATTACAATAAAATAAAGATTAGATTTTTCAAGAATGAATCATCAAGCTGAGGGAAATTTAAAGCCTCGTATTTTTCTTACTGTGCAAAAATAAAAGGCAGCAAGACGACTGTTCTGCCCGTCCAAACACTACCAGACCTAATGTATAGAAAAACAATATATATATATATATATAGATGATTGGCACTTAAGCAAACACGTCTTAAACAGTGTGACACCCTGACATGTTGGCAATATTTACCTATATCCGTACTTTCAACATGTACACGCATCATCATCATTATCCACAGGTGTCCTTTTATTGAACCCAACTGAACATGCTTTGCCTGCACAGCTTACCTCATCAGCACTGCAGCAGCCCAACAGAGAGGAAACAGGTAAGGGGAAAAGATGCGACAGCAGCTACCAACACAACCCTACGGCTACTGCCAACCGGCTCTGACACAAGCATCCAAACTCTGCACAGCACTGGAGCCGGACTGGGAGGAAAGATGCAAAAGAGAGCTTTAGAGCAAGCGGGTGGGTGGGTGGGGGGGGGGGGGGTCACGGGTAGGTAACCAGAGGGGGCAGAGACGGAGCAGTCACAACTGAAAAGCAATGATAAACAACGTTAAACAGCAATTGCTCAGAACTTGGGAGAACTCTTCCTCACCTATAGGTCCCTGACTGAAACCTTCAGGACGAGCAGAGGCAGGGTAGTCGAGGAGGCGGCTTACGCACAGCCAACCAACACACCCTTAACATGCAACTTGAATAACAAACACCTACAGCCGTTCACGCAGCTCCCGCAGAGAACCAGAGAGCAGAGCTCGGTAATCAAATGGACGTAAACCCGATCGGTGGGCTGGAACACATCGGGCAGTCGGAGACCAGAGCCACATATCTACAGCCACGTTTTTTAATAGGACTGTCAGTTTCAAACTTTGGGTCACTGGTAGTAGATGCTGAATTAAGTGCATCGTGAGAACGTTTGGATTAACAAATCTCTGCAACAGCAGGAGAATGGAATAAAAATAGGCTAATAGCTTTGTTGTAATAACAGGAATCCAGTAGTCCAGATTAACAGAGTTTAAATTGAGTGTCAGGGTCAATTTTGGAGCAGTGCATCCATGTGAATGATGCGTACCGTTACGTTTAACCCTCGCTACCTTCCAAATCTTAATTTTGGTGACTGAGAGTTTCTCCTTCCATGTTTGGGGTGAAAAAGTGTGGGGTGTTTTATGGGACCCACAAAAACAAGCATCGCTTTGTAACTGTGCACGGTGACGTGTATGGATGCGTGTTGATATTTCCTCACCCCACCCTACAGTGTCAGACACTCCTGCACCAGCATCCCAGGTGAAGCTGGTGACACCGCCTCATCACAGGCACCGCGTGTCTCATTTGCATAAATGAGTTGGGTAACTTAGCCCCGGCCTAAAACCCGAGTGACAGCTCGGGGTATTAGATTTCTAATGTAGCTTCCCAGCTAGCTCGTCCATCAAATCAGACCGCTAACGACACACCAGCGACACAGAACAACAGTTGTGTCCGTCTCTACTCAGGGTGCTGAATGTTCCAGGTAACACGGAGGTCACGGACAGTGGGAGAGGCGGCGTCACCCTACAGGGACGGAGGCGTAGCGGACTGCTGCTGTGGCCCCGGCGGATGGAGGGGAGCCCAGGCCAGCCTGCTTGCTGCTAACTTAGCCGTGTTAGCTTAGCTCAGCTGTCTGGCGCAGCTTGGAAAGCAGCTCCAACTCCAAACAGCAACTTCCAGTCTGGCCCAAAGTCGGACAGCCTGACTAGCGTTTAGCCGCAGCAGCTAGCATAACCAGAACATTCCTCCAGCCGCCTACGACTACAGCATTGTGCATACATTTTTTTTTTTTTTTTTAAATACACCAGAGTACAGAAATAGCTAAGAAAATGTCGCAGGCTTCCTACCTGTAAATGCAGTCGCTAACGTGCTAAGTCGCCGTGTCTGCTTGTTTTAAGTCTGTGATGTTGTGTTGCTAGACGTCAAGTCCAACTGCACTACAGTGGTTTCCAGTCTGGGAAGCAAAATAAAGCCCCGCTGCCCTACTGTACACTACATGCTGCCCACAGCCGCTGCTGAGGCTGCGACGCCACCTGCAGGCCTCACTGCATATAGCAGCCAGCTGAAGGTATGATACCGGACTGGTCCTCGGGTCACAGGTCAGGATCAGATACGCTGCAGCGTCCCGGTGCTGCCAGCAGTTCTATCCCAAACAGCTGGCTCTGCAGAGGCACTGCAGCGCGTGGTTACTCTCACTTCATCTTACTGCCAGGAACTACAACTACACACACACACACGGTATCATGCATGCCATCGGATCTGTGTTTAATGCATTATACCCGTCTTTTATTTACAGTTGTGTACGTTTCAACCCCCACAACTAAATATACAATCCAGGATCTGTTGGACAATTATATTCCTTATAGTGGTCCTAGTTAGGTCAGTGCAAGAATCTGAAATTAATAGAATTAAATAAAATTAAGGCACTGGATCTGTCTCACTAGGAAGGAGCATAAAAAGAAAGCTGACCATCAACCATATTTCATACATCTTTTTCTCAACTACACCATCTGACAGCAAAATGATTTGAGATTAAAGAAAGCCAACCTTTTTATAACAACTTTATTTAAAATGTGTACATACAATATATTACATTATATAGCATTTAAAGAATGTGCAAATTGTAAATCAAAATGTCAGGGCATGTTGAGAGCAGCCTGTGACAATATACTGCCTTCATTAACACTTGCTCTACAGGCAGGAAAAATGTTTATTTCCAAAGTGTCGGGTGTCTGTGTGGCATGTAACAGGTTAACAACACATCCTTGATGAGGTTGATGTACATTTCTCCATGCCATTCCAGTTCCACACCCGATTATGGATGTGAATCCAATACCCCCCCCAGCAATTTGGCCATGTGCCCCAGAGCCAAAAGAGGAAATGGGGAGCTAATTTTCTGTGACTGAACAGTGATCAACACTGTTTTGCCATGGTAACCATACTAAGCAGGCCTGGCAAGCTGCCGAACAAAAACCCCACCAGAGGAAACTCTTTTAGCATGTAATAACAATCATTAACCATTCTAATGTTGCTGCGAGCTGCCCTGATCAGGACTAAATTAAGTACATCTGGACCACTTGGAACAGGTCTTGGTGGCTGCTGGGTAGTCAACACATGGTGCTGACAAAGGCCACTGTGCAGGTGGACTCTGCACGGTGAACAGCCATTTCCATAGAAACCACACCAGTACAAAAGATGACTAACATTTTTTGAAATGGAGACAGAAGCTAACACGGCTTGGTTAGTCCCATATAAAAAAAAAAACGAACAAAAAATAAATAAAAATCCCTGCAGCCATGTTACCAAACAAGAGACCAAGGCATTCCTGTGTGACCAACTCAGTGTAAATCCCAACATATCCAAACTGGTACCGTCTGACAGGGGCCGTGGCAACAACAATGCTGCCTTGCGACATGACTCAGGGATAAGGCAAATACCAGATTCAGAGTTAAGTGACAAAAATCATTAGCGCTCTAAAGTGCCAGAGCGGTGCAGACTAATTGTGAGCCAGTCAGACCAAATTATTCAGCTTCAGGCACAAACCGGCACAATCATGTTTCATGGGCCAGCTGAGGACACCTGTGCCACATCCAGAGGCACACAGGGCTGTGTTGGCAGTGAAGTCTCCGTCATCTCCAGTTAATCAAATATGATGACATGGTAGGATTAAATCCAGGGTTGCTTTTATTTGATCCTTACAGAGGAAAAGGCAAAACTGCCGTTACTCTCGTCTGTCCCATGCTGAATAGTACAGAGAAGAGCATCCAACCAAAACCAGCCAGCATGGGGAGGTGGCGTAGGATGGTGAATTCAAGGCAATGCCTCACCGGCCAGCTGAATAACAAGACTTCCACTTGTTTCTGACTGGATGAGCAGCAAGCCAGAGTGTCTGCCTGCAGTACTGGGCTTGAACTGGACGGGTAGCTTCAGATAGTGCTGTGATCTAATGGGTGGGCAGAGAACAACAGTTAGCTGACAGTTAATAGACATTTTTTATTTTATTGAAAATGTAAAGACAGGGTTCGTACAGCTTTTTAAGAATATTCAAGTGCTTTCAAGGTACCCAATCCAAATATTTCCAGACTCTTGAATCCTTTATCATCACATCTAAATTATTATAAATGCCAGAAGACAACAAATAAATATGACAACATGATATTTTCATTTCAAATATAGAAAGATTTTTGGTTTGCATGAGTGATTGTAGACGAAACACCAGATTATGTTTAAAATCAAGCATTTTTCAAGGCATATATTAAAATTCAAGCTTATTCCTAACCTTGAAAACATAACTGTTTAATTAAGCATTTAAGACTTTGTACGAACCCCGTTAAAGAGCATGAACACATAACACGTGCACCAGCACAAATATGCATGCATGTCTAAAATCAAGTACTTAGAATTGCACCACATGAATCATTACATACTAGTCAAAACTAATCTACAATACACTATACAAAAAGGAAAATGTTCAACTCTACTCCATGTCCACACAAAATGTTAAAGCATAATGAAAAGACAAAGAAATGGAGCAGCATGGGTACATCATGTTCAGTTTGGATGCGGTGAACATGAGAGTACATGATAAGAGCCACAGCATGCTGGGGTCACCACACACAGCAGTGCTCACAACAGACCTACTGTAGGGATGGATCAGGTTCAGGATGTAGCAACACATGGCAACATTGAAAGAGATAGAATTGTCATGACATACAATGGTATGTCTGACGATGCTTTATTTTAGTTCAATTAAATCAGTTTCAATGCCACTGCTGCCACCCCCATGCCACTCTTGCATTGTTTTTCCTATTTCAACAATACAAAAACACATGTTGTGCCAATTCTGAACACAGTCCCACATCAGCAGAGCACAGCATCGCTGGTACCTGTGGCCAGGCAACCCCTCCCAAAGGCTTTAGTTAGGCAAAACATCAGTGTGTGCTGTTTACAGTAACATCATCCTCTGGGTCCCAACATCTTACAGAACCTCCCATAGTGAGCAGTCGCAATGGGAAAATGACATCACACAGACTCCAAGTTACATCACAGAGCATCTTTTGCATTGTAGTTACAAATACTGACTAAGCATTAATGCCTAGCTACTTAGTTTAATGAGAGAAATCTGAGTAGAACCATCTCTAAAACAGACCACAAAAACCCTAAAGCGGAAGTGAACACTATCAGAAGTAGACACCAATTATAAAGACAGATTATAAACCTCTGATTCCCAGTGTGTCACCCAGCTACTATCAAAAAGTGCAGAATGGAAAGTTTTTGTTAGGGATAATGACCATTGGACTCACCTAAGGGAATATTTGGAATGCTTGATGTGGAAGGGCTCCCTAGGGTTTACAAATTTCAGCTGCAAGTGAATTAGAGAAGCCACACATCAAATATCAAATCCATGCAAAGCACAGCATCAGCTGTTAGAACATTCATCATTCAGTACAAATAAAATCAAGTCAGTCATGCGATTTCTATGAGCAATACTGATCACAGTATACACTAAGTGAGCTAGTATCTACACTGTTAAAAGCTCAGGTCTTGAAAACTAACTTTCTGCCTCTATGAATCTTTATGTCCCAGATGAGCAGGTCTCATCTAAAAGAAGCAAATAAGACTAAATAAAGACCCATCATTTAAAGACTTCCTTGTTTTAACTCCGATAGATCATCTTTACTGGAATAGACATTCATGCATATGGATGTACTGTTTCTCCATTTCTGCTAAGTGAAAAAAAGGTTTTCTTTCCTATGTATTCGTGAGAATAAGGCATACGTCACCTCATGCATGTCGGACGAGTTGTTGCGGATGTTGACCTTCAGAGTGCTGGACTCACCCACCCGTGTGGTTGGGAAGGGGTACAGATCCTGTGGAGAATACACACCCTTCCGCACAGCCTCCTCCTGGCTGAGAATTACAAACTGTATCAGTTTAAACAGGACATGTTAACTATCAAAGCACACTCACCTTCAGAAGATGTGACAGCTACTCTAAAACATAACCTACAGTACCTTACACTCAATTACAGTGAATGTCTGAGTCTATTAGTGACAATACAGCAAAGTCATTCCTGTCTTAATTTTAAAAATTAAGAACTAGATGGTGGGTCCCCCCCCACACATGAATTCTAGAGCTATCCAAAATGCAATAAATTCTATAACCAATTGATTTATATGTAGGAGTGTGCCTAAGAAGAAAAAAAAAAAAAGTATATTTTAATTTTAAATATCGTACACAAGAAAATCAGCACATTTCCCCAAAATGTCTTATCCTGATATCTCCTACACTGGCAGTGATCCTGGAGAGGAGCCTATGCATGTTTAGGTTAACGTAAGCCGGGCTCACCTTGTTTTGCCTGATGAGGCATCGGCTCTCTTCCTGGTCTTGACTGTGGCCTCGGTCTTCACCAGAGAGCAGTCTCCTTCCTGTGGACCTTCCACTGGTCCACACTTAATTCCCTTTAGACACACAGACAAAACTTTAGGATCTTGGCTAGTATGTTCCTAAAGTGCAAAAAAAAACAAAACATGGCTGCCATCGCCATACTACTTCACAACTGCTGGTTAGTAAGATACAGGTGAGAAGAAATACCCTCCATCTTTCAAGTCCATCATGCACAACAGATTTGACTCTGTGTTACGGATATGCAGACATGATGAAAACTAAATGTGAAACATACAACACATGTAGTTCACACCAGACTGTCAGGTACATATCTAAGTCAAAGTTCTGCAGAATAGTATTTAATGCCACTGAAGGGTTTGGCACTCCACTTTAACACTGCATCCAAAAAATAAGGCAGCAACAACAACAAAAACACTATCATAGCCACTTAACCTACTTATATGGAGCCATCTATCTGACATCCCACTTGCTGCGTATGTGTGCTCTTAAGTTAACTGGGTCTGTCATAACACTTCACATTAAAAGCGGCACACACACGAAGCCCGCAGGCCCCATCTCAGCAGGGTGGCTCTCCTTACCATCCCACAACCCACTTTTCTCATTTGTTAATTCTGTCGCTAACACTACAAAGCCATAGTGGAGGTACTACCATGTGGCAGTTTTGTTTTTTGTTTTTTAAATAAAAGCATGGTTAAAGAGAAAATAACAAAACAGCGATGATACTTTGACTAATTTAACACAATAACAAAACTGAGAATTATAGTGACTTAGTAAATCAGTTATGGCAAGTGAGCAAAATACACCAAAAGAAAAAAAGATGGAGCCCCAAGTAAAGTTACAAAAAATGTCAATAAAAACAGTATTTTGGCCAAAATGACACCTAAAATTACAGAAGCACATTTGCTCTTAGTACAGTGTTTGAATCCCACAAAACTAATAAATGAGTCCTTACGGTGCCACAGAGTTGGAAGCGGATTCTGATTTTCTGCTGGGGCTCAGACACAGGGTGGCACTCCAAGTCCCAGAACTGGGCATAGTCCCCTCTGTCCCTGGGCAGGAACGTAATAGGAACCTGGAGGGGAAAGAAAAACATTAGAGGAAATAATCTGATTTTATTTAACAGTGTAAATGCATGTCAATTGCCTCCCAACTTAAAAAAAAAAAAGTTTTAATGCTGTAAGTTCTTTTAAGTGCAATATACAGTAAGTATCTTGAGTATAATGTAGCACATAAAACCAATTAACAAAAACTGCTGAAAATAAATAAATAAATAAATAAATAAAGGGGATCAGGGTTAAAAAGGGCCATATATGAAATAGTTCAGAGGAAGATTGTAGGATCAGTGTACTGTTTCACAGCAGCATCTTGTCATAATAAAGCCCAGGTATGGACAGAACCCTATTTTGCTTGAATTCTTCCAAGGCATTGGTTCAACAAGGTGCTTAGGCTTGCAGTGTACTTCAAACAAGACTGGATTTGCTGCAGTGAAGTTCCTCCAGGGGAAAAACACCAGGGACTCATTTCTACAGACCATTCACACAGTGGACATTTAGACTCAGTTCTAATAATGGCTGCATTCCATTTAGATGCACCACTTCCCAGGCCCTGGTATTGTGCATATTGAGTATACCTACACAACGTAAATATAAAAAGATATTCAAAGAAGATTATTAAACACTACAAGTAACAGCCTATAAGTTCTTCTTTTATATACTGCTGACACATTCAACATGTTAAGTGGCCTAGACTGTCAAAGTAAGTATCAGTAAGAAATCTTTATTTATTATTATAAGTTTTAATCTGAATGCAGCATATGTTGATGCTGTAGGCAAACAATATTGATCTGGTAGTTTAAGCTCACAGTTTCCCAGTGGTCAGTGGATCATGGGTTACCGTTGATCCTTCTCCGCTATGAATGGCCAGTATCACGGGATTGTTTTGCCCAGCAACCCACGACATTTGCAGTAAATCTGGTCCCATCCCTTTACAACGACTTGCTCTAAATATTACTGACAAGTCTAGTAGGATGCGACTGCCTACCTGCATCTTCTCGTGGTCTCCCAGAGTGCCCGATACCCTGGAGCACCTGAAAGCTGTGTAGGTGGCCCGGTAAACATCTTCAGTATAGTCAACCCCCTGAGGAGAGAGAAGGGACCACATCACACAATGGCCAGCAACAAGACAAAACAACATCAGAAGAGCCTACAAAACAAACTCATTACCAAAGTGAGTCTGCACTTACACAGTAAGACAAACTAAATTCAAAAGAAATTGGAAATAAACTCCATTATCTGTCCTTGGGGAACACATGCTTTTATTTGTTTTGAAGAGGAGAAACAGAAAAGCAGGAAGGAAAGAGATAATGAAAGAAAAAAAAAAGAACCTTGACATATGGAGGAGCAAACGATGACAGGTACCACCTCACTTCCACATCCCCATTCTGCACCTCCAGCTGGGCCTCTGAAGTAGATAAGTAACAGTTTGAATCTCAGTGGAATATACACAAAGCGTGGAGCCTACAGACAATGACATAAAACCCTGAAGATGGAAAACATTTCTAAAAACTTTATTAAGCTTCTAGATCATTGTTTTAAGGAGGTTCAAACTTCACCACATTGTGCTGCTGTATTCTACAATCCAAATTTGGCTAAATGGAGCAACTTCTGTCCTTTGGTCAGTAACCTCCCTACCTGATGTTTCCCCTGAGGGAGTGCTAGGGAAGATGATGGTCTTGTTCCTGATCTCAACCAGGTCTTGAGGTGCCTGCAGGGTTTGCGGGGGTAGCGAGGGCTTCATGGTGAGCCTGGCCACAGGCAGCACTGGGGTGGCAGCCTGAGGAGGAAGGGCTGACAAAGTTGTGTCTGCTGGGGCCGCGGACACATCCAGAGCCAGGTCCTGACGAATCTGGACCTTAATCAACTGAGCCAGTAGTCACATTGCACACATTTAGCTCTTGTTAAGTTCTCACAGCAAGAGACAACGTTCATGATTGACTGGCCTTGAGGTATGAAAAGCTGTACGGCCTAAGTGTTCCATACCTTCTGTTGACTGTCACACTGGACATAAATCTGCCCACTCCATGGCAGCAGGGCAGATTTAGTTGCTAGTGAAGGGTTGGGGCTGATTAAAATCTGCAGATGGCACCTGGTTAACAATAATTTAAAAATAAGACACAATTGCATTAATTAAAAACCACACATATACATAGTCCCATAGATTATGAGTCGACCTTCGTCCTGTAATTGTTCATTTAGTAAAGCTATAATGACACTGGCTGTAAAGGACAGTGCTGCAACGGTTATATGCATATATCTGAAAATAAAGAGTCAACATTTACTGTATGTGTAACACACAGAACATGGTATAATCCCGTACACACTGTGGTAAATGCAAATAAAGCAAGAAAAACGGAAAGACACTCTGCAAACTTTCATTGAACAACCAAGGGTATTCTTACTGAGGCTCGATAACTCCATGCTGAGGGGTGATGGTAAGGCAGTGAGCGGGCCAAGACAAGTCAAAGCTCAGCTCTCTGGGTGTGTTGTTCCATATCTGAACCTGACTGGTGGTGGCTGCGCCATCTAAAAGAACAACATGTGGACAGCTGGCTACTTATAATGTCAGATGCCATTGCAGAGTCATTCACAGCTAAGGTGATAAAAGTTCACATAAAAATATGCTTTTGAAATCTAGATTCTACTCACTGATGGTGGGAGCTGCGAGGACAAGTTGTTCTGGATGGATGGTCCACGACTCAGACTGCCTGTGTAATGGCTCAGAAGCCTTGGAGGGGGGGGCACAAAAGAATATTTAAAGAAAAAAACTGCATTGAAAAATACTTAATGTCAAATACAGTGAAACTAAAGTTTTCATCCCTCCCAGTAGGAATAGCACCAAAATAACCAACACTCATCTCATCACGCAACACAAGAAACCATGTAAGTCCATTGAGAGGGTTTAGATACCTTCAAAGAGGGTTCTGTCACTCTTAGTGCTGGTCCTTGGGGACCTTTCACTGGCAGCACGTCCAAGGACACATTGCCATTTGGCAAACCACTGGGAATTACACAACAACATTACACTGTACATTGGGTTTAATTACACAACGCCGTTTAGTTCTCAAAGAGCTGCAAAATACAAACATAGCATGATGCATTTCATTTCACTGGCTTCACTTTAAAAAAAAAAAAAAAAAAAAAAAAAGATTT
>JAVQJV010117960.1:0-12844 GCA_036024995.1 Gadopsis bispinosus
TGGATAATATGTCAGTCTGGAAGGAGAAAAGGACATTTGCTGAAATAATTGTTTTCTATTGCCATTTTTACTACAAACTGCACAATACTTAGACAATACCAGTTAGAAACAGACATTGATTTTGTAAATATGAATGATGCGCAAAGAATGAGTTGGTTGTTCACATTTGAAACATTCAGATTAGCTTGTTACTTGGAGAAAATGCTTTTTGTCAGAATAAAATGTAGGTACGTAGCAATTATTTTCAGTGTACAATTCATCTATACCTGAAATATGTTTTTGAAAGTACTTTATAATGTGCAGATCTTTTTGCTGTTGCTCTTTTTGCTCTTATTTTGTATACGTATTACCAGAAGATGTATGTTTTATAAAATAGTGGTGTCTTGTAATCCCATGTGGTATGGGCCAGATGCCTGGCATGACACAGAAATAAGAATAAAACTAAGTAACTCTCTAAACAGAACTGTGTTCTGTACTAGAATAATCCCACCATGCAGCTGTTCATGTCCATAAAGCAGCACAGCAGCTGGCCCTCTGGAAAAATGATGAGTGCGTATTTCAGTTAACAGTTTGAACGGGTGTTGATATGATACTTTCAGTTAAGTGTGGATCACATTTAGATGGATCAATCTATCATGCGTGGTAAATGTCTGCCTGTCCATCCAGAAAATTCTCCCTCCTTCCCTCCAATCCATCTCTCCATACTATTTCATATATGGCATGCAGTCATTCATCCATCCTCCCAAGGTAGTGGGTTGCAGCTGACAATCATCCCATCACATAGTTACTCTGAGACCTTATGGAAAGCATGTCAGAGAAGATTTATCAAGGGAAAGAGAAGCAGAAATTGACTGGCTCAAAAGGGACCTTTACTATAGACTGCATTTACCGCCTATTAAAAAAACTTTAGTCCATCAGCGTTATCTATCTGGACTATCTAATAGATTGCAAAAAGTAGTTTTTTTAAACTGGAAAACACCACACCCAATTCAATTTGTTATAGTGTACCGCGCTGGAACGTATTCTATATTTTTAACTGAATTCTCAGAGTTCTTATCAGGTTTAGTCCTTAAAAGAGATAAAGTCATTATTATAGGTCATTTTAATATTTATGTGGATACTGATAATGACATCCTTAGACCTGCTATTATCTCATTATTAGATTCGATTGGCTTCTGTCAGAGTGTACATAAACCCACTCACTGTTTTAACCACACCCTCGACCTTGTTCTTATCTATGACATTGAAATTGAACATCTAATAGTCTTTCCACAGAATAATTTTTTATCCGACCACAATTGAATGACTTTTGAATTCCTATTTCTGGACTACACGCCATTAGCCAAATATTTTTACACTAGACGTCTATCTGAAAATGCTGTAGCTAAATTCAAGAAAGTGATTCTGTCTGCATTTAATTCAATGTCATATCTCAATATAACAGAGGACTCCTGTACTAACTTTAGTCCCTCCAAAATTGATCAGATTATCTTGTTAACTTCGAATGACATTCGACTCTATTGCCCCTTTAAAAAAGAAGATAATAAAAAAAGGATTAAACCTGCAAATTAAAGCAAACATCATGTAAACTTGATTATATAGGAAGTCCCTCTGTAATTCCAGAGCAGCCTACTACTCATCATTAATAGAGAAAACAACCCCAGGTTTCTGTTCAGCACTGTAGCCAGGCTGACAGAGAGTCACAGCTCTATTGAGCCATGTATTGCTATAGATTTCAGTTGTAGCAACATCATGATCATCTTTAACGATGCATTTGTAACTATAAGAGACAATATTCAGCACCTCCTGCCCTCAGCTGGCACCGACTTATCTTCAAACACAGGAACAACTGTAAAACCTGATACACATTTAGACTGCTTTTCTTTCATCAACCTTCATCAACTAACTACAATGATTTCTTCATCCAAGCCTTCAACATATCTCTTCTTATTATTCTTCTTCGTCTAGTTTTATGGTAGCTCAGGAACACTTCAGAATACCATCATCAGTAAACACAGTTAATCGCTGCAGTTGTTTTTGCAGAGTTAACACTCTGGGCCCGAGCAGCTGAGATGGATGGATGCAAAGTGTAAAAGTGTGCTGTGGTCTGACAAGTCCAAATTTCAAATTGTTTTTGGAATCATGGACGTTGTGTCCTTCGGGCTAAAGAGGAAAAGGACCATCCAGATTGTTACCAGCGCAAAGTTCAAAAGCCAGTATCTGTGATGGTATGGGTTTGTGTTAGTGCCCATGGCATGGGCATCTGCACATCTGTGCACATCTGTGAAGGCACCATTAATTCGGAAAGGTACATACAGGTTTTAGAGAAACAAACTGCCATCCAGACGACGTCTTTTTCAGGGATGTCCATACTTATTTAGGCAAAAAAATGCCAAGCCACATTCTGCACATGTTACAACAGTGTTGCAAGAGTGATGCACTCTTTCACTACGAAACCACACTGTTGTGAAAGAGTGAAGGTACTAGACTGGCCTGCCTGTCTCCCATTGAAAATGTGTGGCACATCAAATCGAGACCAGAGACTATAGCAAGAATGGGGAAGAATTTAGTTTTCAAAAATCTTGAACAATAAGTTTCCAAATGCTTACTCTGGGTTGTACCATTGCTTTACATGTCTATGTGTAATTGTGTTGTGCTGCTGTGTGTTCTTTTTCCTGCTCTTCACACTCTCTCACTCCACCACCCCCCTTTCCTTCTCTCTCTCTCTCTCTCTAAACCCAACTTGTCGATGCAGATGATCGCCCACCCAGAGTCTGGTTCTGCTCGAGGTTTCTGCCTGTTAAAAGGGAATTTTTCCTTGCCCCTATCTCCTAGTGCTGCTCATGGTGGGAAATGTTGGGTCTCTATAAAAGGTCTGTCTAGACCTGCTCTATATGAAAGAATGCCCTGATGTAACTTAGTTAGGATATGCCACCATATAAATTAATTACATTTTCAAATACGTTTTATTATGATTGTGTTTTGTGGCAACCCAGGGGACCTGGAGGCAAGATTCATTCAATGAGAAGGCTCAGAGACAATTGCTAAAAACAAAATGTCCTATTTTAATAAAGAATTTTTAGGGGGTCAAACTTTAACTGCATTTTGTCGGGGTCTTTGTATTGTCCGTCGTTTTGGTTTTTCCCTGGCCGACACTCCCCTTGACAGCCTGTGGGTGAAAAGCCTTCTCAGTGTGTCCTTTCGCTTCGTTCTCCAAACTGCCTCTCTTGTTGCCCAGCAGCTTGATGAGTAGCTGGCCCCCCTGACTACCTGTTGACTTGCAGGTGTGACTAACTCAACGTGCCCAGAGGCTGCAATGCATGTAGTGGATAGAAAACTCCCTCCATCACCTCCCCCAACCCAAACTTGGGGACACGCCTCCTGTGCTGGCGTTACTCGGCCGTTTCCCCTGGTTTGCCACAGTTTTAAAAGGTTCTGTGATATAACCTATAAAATAACAGCTAGAATCTTCTTTGCCGTTTCCCCACTACTGCTCACATGCTCATTTTCTGCAGCATGCAACCTATTTCAGTCTGGATTTTCTCGTCACTTTCTGTGCTTCTCTTCTGCCTCTCTCTGCTTGTCCTTTCTGTGTCACTCATTCTGCTGCAGGCAGATGAGTGCCATCTCTGCTCCTCTTTCACCTCTCTCTCCCAGTCATTTAATCTGCTCTTCTAACCTCTATTCCCGTCATTTACTCTTCTCCTTTCCTATATTCTTCCTGCTCGTCTTTCCTCTTGCTCTTTCTCTCTGGCCGTCACACAGCTGCCCTTCCTTCTTCTTGACTTCTTTTTGTTCTCTACATCGTTTCTTATCCTTCGCCATCAAGGTGCTGTCCATGTGACTGATATTTGCGCTCTGTCATAATTGTATACCATGTCGTTCACTATCTGTTTCTCCTCTCAACCTCTCAAATGCTCATGCACCACCTCCTCATTTATGTATCCCTGCAACACTTTCAATTTGTCATCCAATAAGCTCACTCATTAACTTACAATAATACAAGAAGAAAGCAGGATAGACTGATTTGTATACAACACAGCATATGGATAGTAAGCTTTGCAGGCATCATTAATTTGCTGCTGCAGATGGTGCAAGTCTTGGATTTCACAGATTTTTTTTTTAAGCACATCAAAATGTTAAACACATTATTTCCTGTTTGTCAGCAAATTCAACTGACTCATGGGTAGAGGATGACACGGCAGTGGATTTTCACTCCTGTCTTACCCCACAAAAATACTCCTGTCCTGTCCCAATCCCATTTCAGAGTAAAAAAAAATAAAACATTCTTGTCCCATCCCAATCCTGGATGAATGGTTGTTGTGTGACTGCAACCAACCAGCAACCAGCCACCAGTGCAGGCGGAAGAGAATAAAAAATAACTAAAAAGGACAACAGAATGACTAGCATTATGATTAATGTAATGAAAATTACATTAATTCATATTAGATCTGCATATTTATTGTTTATACAAAACCTGACCTATTGTTATGATTCTCATCCTGCCTGCTCACGTTGTGTTCACATGATGAATAGTAAAATTGACTCCCATCCGGCAGGAAATGCCACAGAATTCAAAAGCTGTTTGATTTGATAGGTAGGGTACAATAGTGGGGTAACTTAAACTACTCAGAAGTGCAGGATGACATAATTAAATATTCATAGTATTCCAGGAAGTGACACTTTTTCAGGTTTTGCAAAGTGTCCATTTAATTATGTCTTTAACCCTTTGAACTCTGCAATAGAAATGGTCCACCAGTGCCTGCACTAGTAATTTTGCTTATGGTGATGTAATTTCCTAGATTATTTTAAAATGCATCATATCCCTAAAATCTGTACAACCTAAGATAAAAGATGATATAAGTCAATAAAACAAAATTAATTAATAATAATGAACAATAATTAAGTATTGAAATTGTAATAAATTTAAACACAAAATGAAAATCTGACATTTGTTCACCAAATCTTACTTCATAAACACATTACACATATTGATCCAAAACAAATCAGAATGTAGAAACATTTCCTAACACTCCAGAAGTTATTTGAACTATGTACATTTTTTGATTTTTGAGATATGCCGTGGTGATTGTAATGCAATTTCCTAGTTTATCTTAAAATACTTCATATCCCTAAAATGTGTTTAACCTAATTTAAAAGGCTGTATGTCAATAAACTTTAATGACTGATAAAACTATTAATATTCTGTCATAAATTAAAACATGACACAAGTGTAACTTGATGACACGAAACACAGAAGCTATTATGGTTTTTATTTTACAACAGGATTATACAAACAACAAGACTTCAGGGGGTCAGTCTTCAGACCATATGACTTGAAAATGTCTTAGTTTGGCGACTCCTAGTGGTACTATCAAAAATTTATTTTTTGAATAGAAGTAACAGTGTGGTAGTATCAGTGATCCCCGGGATTGTGTCATCTTTCTACAAATAAAATAAAACACGATTAGAATACTGTAATTTGTAAGATGCTACATTAACACAAAATGTCTACACAGGCACTTTCAGAAATTGAATTCTAAAAGAAATTATTAATTTCATAAATTTGTTAAAGTCATAAATATGTGCCTGAAGGCATAACAAATGCATTTACTCTAAGGGACTTTGTGTGCATGAATGCGAGTCGAATGATTTTAATCCATTCAAGTGAAAAGCCGATAAATCCACTTCAACAAGGTTGGCACACACAAAAAAAACCAACAATTGCGTATCTGATTAATTTCCACACTGCCTGTCAGTTTGTTATGTTTTCCAAACAACAAATGGGGAACAATTTTCAAAGAACTCCATACTTGACCTCAATCTGTTAGTCTGTCAGTCAGTCAGCCTGCCAACTCATCTGGGACAAATTCACTGACATGACCATCTTCCTGTGTCTCACACTGCAAGTATTATCTATCAACAAAATCATGTATTCTAATCTTTTTCTTGTTTTTTTTTATTTCACTTAACCAAGTAAATAATACAGCCCATCCACACCTTGGAGAATATGGGGAAAAAACGTGTTGTAAGTGCACATTTGAATGTGCAGCTATAATCGATTTATTTTTTTTGTCATAACAACGTATCATTGTGAAATGTGAAAACAATGTGACAATGGGAACCTTCAGAGAAATATGAATAAGAGCTGTTAAGAGGAAAAACAGGTAAAGATACAAACACACACACACACACACAGCAGTTACACGTTAGACTTCGGAATCTGTCAAAACGTTTATTAATAATTGCCTACGCAGCCTCCATAATTCTCCACCAGCAAAATGTGCGGACAAAACAAAAATCAGGACTAATATTAACACATGACTTGGTAGGAAATATGGTAGGAAATTTGCAGTGGAATTTTTACTTTACATATGATGGACATGGCAGATTCACATGGGATTAAGATTACAGACGACCTCCACAATGATTACAAATCACTGGAGGTCCACAGGTTATACTAGTCCTGTGTGAACAGGGCTATAGCAGCTAAAGAGCCAGATATTTCCCCCAGGAGTTGGTAGAGACCAAAAACAGAGATGAATATTATATGAATGATATGAAGAGAGTGAATATTGGACTTACAATATGTCAGCTTGTGCCTCCACATCTTGCCTCCTAGTGGCTAATACATTTGTAATATACCAGTTTAAACCTAATAAAAGCGATATATAAAACAGCTGGATTGGAAGAGAGAGATCAGAAGGAAGAAGAGACCTCAGAAAGGTTTGTGAAGAAAGTTGAGATATCAGAAAAAGGATGGCGCCTGGTTGAGTGAGTGAGAGGCACTTTGAGGAAAGCCAGAACAGCTTGCCGTGTGTGCCAAGCACTGAGTGGCTCCTGTATTATTGATTGGCTATAGTTAGAGAACGAGATTGAGAGCGACAGGTACAACTTCGACAAAGACGGAAGACATGCACAGGTTTCACAATATGACAATGCACACTATTGACTTATTTGTGTGTTAGCGTGTGTTTATATATAAGTCTGCATGTGTTGTGTGTATGTTTGTGAATGTGTGTGCGAGACTCTCTTCATGGGACCCTCCCACACTCCCACCTTAAATGTCGCCATTAGATTGTCAGAGCATGTTCTTGTAGATGCTTGAACAAATAACACACACACACACACACACACACACACACACACACACACAGGCAACAATGAAAAATCAATGTTGACAACTTGCCTTCCAGATGCATCTAGTTGTCTCCTTTTGTCACTAGAACCTTGTGCAGCACAACATCTTTGTTTATAGGTGTGTGTGTGTGTGTGTCTGTGCACATATCTGGGTGTGTATATTTAAATATGTACGTGCCTTTTAAATCTTCCTCACTGCCAACTCAACCAAGTCTGTTGCCACTTATGATCAGTATGCTTTTCATTTTGTGTGTGTGCACTTTTTAATGTCACGTTTTGTTAATGAGTGTCCTTGTAACTTGTGTGCACTTATGCACTTACTAATACCCCTTGGTGAGATATGCACTAATATTTGTGCCAAGAGCAATTGTATGTGAAAATTGTATGTACTGCATACAGTATGTGTTGCTGGGTGGTTGTAGGGGTGTATTCATAAACCCTGTGGCTATCTGTCTGTATGTAGAAACAAAGGGGCAGAAAATGTTCAACAGCTCGACTGCAGAATTTTTTCTCCCCTCTCAACATAGGAAAATATATTAATCAATGACTTCCCGATGTAATCACAAAATGCTTGTGGTAGCATTAGGTAAGTTACAGTATCTTAAGAAAATACATCAGTACAATCTATACATTGAAAACTGAAGCACTGTGAAACAACATGAATGTCCGCACGTGTCCTTATTCCTTATCCTTTTTCAGTTGCACTTGAGTTACATATTGATCAGTAGAACAACAAAACAATTTGTTCTCATTTGGTTACTGTAACATTTCTACAGTAAAATAGAGCATGAAATAGCTGCATTAACACTTTATGTAACCTTACATCAGTTAACAAAATAAAACAACTCTTTTTAGCATTTCTGTTGTACTGTAAATGTTGCTTTCCTCATTAACACAAGGTCCGCCAGCCTAGCATTGCAATGTCTAGCTAAACATCTCTATTTAAATGCATACTGCAAAACCACTCACCTCTCGATAACACCAAGGATTCACAACACATTAATCCCTTCAACTGTATTACATGCATGTGATTTTGAGGACTATTAACCCACCTGTATGTAGAAACAAAGAAGCAGAAAACATTAGCTTGCGTTCAGCTCGACTGCAGGATATATTCTGCAGCGCTTGCCTCTATTCGGGTTTAGGTTCTTCACCACACATGAATATCAGGAGCCCATTTAGGCATCTTGTCAGTGGACTCATTGTCACTGCAGGACTTTCACACCCTCAGTGCCCTCGTCTCCAGAGCCTTACAGGACCTGAGCCATATGGAGAATCTGACCGAGAAAGCACTTTTGTTTTGAGCATTGAGTTTGTGTCCTTGTTTAACGGTGGGAAAGGAGTGCCAGCAGAGCTCCATCATCATCAGTTGTTCAACAAAAATAATCTGAAGCAGTTGTTTGTGAAACACCCTGTGGTCTTGCCATAATGGGCATTCTTATAGCCTTGGGTAGGGAGTTCCATAATTTCGGGGCAATTTTCATCTTCGTGTGAGAGTTTATATTTAAAAAACAGGCAGCAGACAATCTAAGAGACTGTGAAGGATTGTAAAATTACAAAGATTCAATAATGTAGACCGGTCCCAAACCATAAAGAGCCATGTAAACAGGTAAAAGTAAAATCAATCCTAAAAGACAACAGGAGCCCGTGCAGGTTTCCTAAAACTGCAGTGATATGCTCTTTCTTTCTTGTACTAGTTAAAAGCCTGGCAGCAGAGTTCTCAATTAATTGTAGTTTATCAATTGACTGCTTTGGAAGTAGAAAATTGGTAGAAAATTACATCAATCTAATCTGCTTGAGATAAATACATGAACATGTTTTCAGCATCCTGTTGGGATAAGAACGGCAGTACCATAGCAATATTTTGTAAATGAAAGAAAGCTGCCTTTGTCATCTTCTTTATGTGGGATTTAAAACTTAACTTTGAGTCTATGATAACACCAAGGCATGTAACTTCTGATTTAACCTGTGGGGCCAAAGTTCCATTTTTTTCTTCATTTCATTTTAGAAATTGTTCTGCATCCACTTATTTATTGCAGCAAGACCAGTTGATACAGGCAGAGGGTATGATTATCATTTGGGTCCAATGAAATATACAGCTGTGTATCAATAGCATAGCTGCGGCAATAAAGTTTGTGTTCCCTGATAATATCACCTAAAGGAAGCATGTACAATAAAAAAAAAAGCAGAGGACCAAGGCAGCTTCCCTGAGCAACACCAAAAGATAACTAATTTCCTTGACACATTATCTCCCATAGTGACAAAAAACTTTCACACGCTTATATAAGAGCAGAGCCATTTCAAAAGACACCCAGAGAGGCCAACCCTGTTCTCAAGGCACTCAATGAGTATGGTATAAAGTAGAATGAATACCATGTTGGCATCAGTGCTAACCCTTAGATCACTGACAACTTTGGTGAGGGCTGCTTCAGTGCTGTAATTTATCCTGAGCCCTGACTGAAAGTTTTATAAAATATTATTTTCCTTTAGGAAATTGGTGATTTGGTTAAAAACTACCCTTTCCATTACCTTACTTAAAAGAGGACATTTGATAAAGTATAGGCTGATACTAACATTATTATATGTGACAATAGCTGCTCTTATGGATGTAATTTGTTGTTATCATAAAAAATCCTCACATCTGGTGAAGGTTATTAAATTTGGTCCGATACATCACTGACAGGGTCAGGATTGAACAACCGTGAATAGTGTTCTAGGATAATTTTTACTCTCTGCAATCATCTCTTGAGACATGAGCTTTTCTGGCGGAGCACATAGCTGACTAAAAAGATATAATTTTTTCCTTGTAAATATTACGATGGACTTCTAGACCAGTTTTCATGCACTTTCTCTCTGCTGCTCTACAGGATCTCTTTTGCTCACGAACAGAATCAGTCATCCATGGTGTTATTTTACTGAATTATCGCTTTGTGTCCCTGAGTGGTGCAACTATATTTATAATATCTGTCAAGTTGCTATTTAAAAGGTCTACCATTTCAGTTACTGAGCCATTTAAATCAGATAGCTGGGATACAGTCACCAGTTTAGAGAATTTACGCTGAGTTTTGATATCTAATGATCTTTTGTGAACAGTAATTACGTTTGTGCATGTGGGTGGCATTGAAAAATACACGAAAGTGATCAGAAAACGTAAAGTCAATCATAGAAACATTGGCAACATTTAGACCTTTTGACATTACTAGGTCCTGTGTCTTCCCAAGACGGTTGGTCGGCTCAGTGACATGTGAAGTTCAAATTCTGAAGAAATGTTTCGAACTCCAGAGATAAGGGGTCATGAGATTATTAAAATGTATATTAAAGTCACCAGTAATGATAATCCTGTCATGACTCAATATGATGGAGTATAGAAATTCAGAGAATTCAGACAGAAAACAACCATTGGGCTTTGGCAGATGGTAAATAACAGCACAGAGGACAGGGTCTGCACTGTACAATTTGAATAAAAGGACCTCAAAAGCTTATGTTATTGACAGATATCTGAATATATTTACAGCACTTTTTAAGGGTTTATGTTCCTCCCAACTGCTAGGTGGTATCTAGTGACCTGTATGAGTATTGCGCTAACACAGTAACAAGTGAAGTATAATACCATTGGCATTTAATCACAATTTAAGACACAATAAAAGAAAAAAATACACGTAGGTGTCAATTTATTATTAAGACATTTCACTTATTTTTTGTGTCCCCAATGAATTTTTAACATTTTATTATGACATTGTTCCTGTATAAACATTTAACCCTTTACATATGCAACTTCTGGAAGTTATACAGAAGTTGACAGTGGATGGTAGAGTGCACGTATACATCATGAGTGAGAAATGTGTGCGTGCTTTGTGTGCATGCTACTGGATGTTTAAAGCATTAAGAGATGGGAAACATTCAAGTCAATTTTAATTAAACTCAGAACTGTGGTTTACGAGGAATATGAGAGTACAGGTGTATTGTTAAATACAAGTAAATAAAAGTGACTTTGAGCACATGTAAGTAAACGTTCCGACGAACTGTCGGAAGCCACCGAGCAGTCGGACTTGGTTCCATTCGATGCACAAGGGTCGATAACCCCCATGTAGAACTTAGTTTCATGTCTATATCACATTCCTATGAAAAATTATTTAAAGAAAACCAAGTCGGGATGCCTATTGCGCCCCCTTCCAATGGTTTGACAACATCGGGGGTGGTATATTGGAAAGCCCATCCCCAACAATGTTTTCAGTCCAATCACTTGTTTTGTGTTCAGAGCTTCATAAATGAAGTTATGGAGCAATGTCCTTCAAAACGTCTGTAAACATGTACAGTATGTGTGCGTCTGTGTGTGTTTTTAAGTGACTACATGTGGTCGAAAACAATTACTTCACACTTATCAATTAACACAGACTTACCTTCATTCATCTCATGTTTGACTATTGAAGAAGAAGACTGCATTTCACTCTGTCATTTTCAGCATTCAGCTCAGAATTTTGGTGTGTTCTTTGCCACATTGGACATGTTGTTGTTCAAGGAGGTAGCAGAGGCCAACACTGCCAGCTTCATGCTTCAGAGGATGTCCTCGCCGATGAAAAATTGAGGATTCCATTTCATGCAACAAATGAAGAGGAGCCTGACACTGACCTACAATTTAAGTTTGATTTTGATGGAATTGTATTGGATATCTTCACCGTGGCTGCAGTGAAACAGAAAGTACACTACCTCAACCTGCTCACCTTTGAAAAGAGGCACCTCCACCTCCACTTCCAGCTGGAACCTGCACTGGAGGAGGTGATTTACGAGCAACCTCTGTCCCACACTGATCGTCAGCTGAGTATCAGCCTGGGGACATGCACAACACATGAAGACAGTTCATCGGCATGGGACCCTACAAAGTGCCAGTGCTGGTGAGGTTCCCCCACCTCTCCACCGTTGGACCCATGACTACCTGCAGGTCCTCCACATCCAGCGGATGTTTCCATTGGCAGATGCTGTCGGGGCAGAACCGGTGGTGATTGGAGGTGAGCTGGTCAAGCTCCTGCTGTGTGATCTCTACTAGACGAATGATCGCATAACAACATAGCAACAACGTCACCAGGAACACTCAAGGGTTCACAAACCATTTAACGACTTCAACAAGACTTGGTCACCAGGGATAATAGATCCAACTTCAGTTTTTGTAACTATGTCTACGTTAGGAACACTGTAAATATCTTCAAAAAGATATAAGTATGTTCTACTACTGAAAACACTGCTTTGGATTTCTTTCTCTATGTGAGCGTGTGGGTATGTCTGTAAAGCTAATATTATGCCCGAATGAAATAAAGGACCAATATGGATTTCTTAGCAGCCAGACTGATTAATTAGGAGCTTCAATTAACACGGACCTTCATTAGTGTGTGGGTTAGCCTCACGGCATTTTGGGTCTGGTGGAAGCAAATTTAAATACATCATAACTCTCTCTCTCTCTCTCTCTCTCTCTCTCTCTCGCTTCTTCTAGTACTGAGCTTAGTATCCTCTCTTCTGATCATTATGATGAAAGAAGTCTCAAAGCAGCATTGAAAAATATGGTGAGCCTTTGTAAGCTCTCACCTATCTGAATGATTGACCCTCACCATTATTACAAAATATAGCTGATTACAGGATTCAAACACGCTGCAGAAGCGCCAGTAAAAGATGAGGACTTGAATTTCAGAATGTTATGGTCAAACTTCTTCAC
>JAVQJV010117968.1:0-13827 GCA_036024995.1 Gadopsis bispinosus
CGGCGGGGCCGGCGGCGGGGCGCGCGGCCGCCCCGCCCCCCCCCCCCGCCTGCACACCGTGCTCGGTGCTCGGGGCTCGGCCTACTTGTTGACACCGTCCTGATGTGGTGGAGGACCGAGCGGTCTGTGATGAGTCCTTTGATGTGTAGAGTTTCTGACCTGCAGCAGCTCCACGGACGCGCGTCAGTCTTTGTCTTGTTGAAGAACTGACCTGAGATAAGAAATCAGCTCTCTGCCTTTTTGGCCCTTATTTTGGTTTTCCTCATCCGTACATCTATTCCCCCCCCCCCAGTCCTTCAGTTCTGGTGTCTTTCATTAGCTCAGTGTAATCCGATTACAGTGTCCTGTCCTGATGCGATGACAGGATTATCATTCACTCTTCGCCTCTGGTCTCCTCACCTCTCCGGCTCTCCTGGTCTGGCTTTGACGTCGGGGTGTTGTTTTTTTTTTTGGATGCACTTCTGTAGCCCAGATGTTGACCGTTGACCTGTCACCTACTTACCCATCCGACCGCTTTATAAGACCTCGCTCATGGCCAGAGGGGGCTCTTCGGTAATGAAAAGCCTCCTAATGAGGGGGATGCAGTGTTGGACTCCAGAGGTCGGGTACTCTCTGACCTCCGGTTGGCGTGATCAGCATAAGGGATCACGGCAGGCCGTGTCAACAAACGGCGACAAAGGCTTTCCCCCCCTCCTTCGTTTGTCGCACGTCACTTGATTCCTCGCTGAGATTGTTACGCGAAGAAAACTGTTTGTACTCCAGGGAAGTGAGCTTTAACCCGTTTTTCTGGCGCCACGTATTGACGGTGCCTGCGCTGTGTCCCGCCTTCGCCTTAATTTATAGTCCAATTAGTGCCGTTGTAAAGACTTAGTGGGTCACTGGGTTGGAGTTAAAGGCATTTCGGTGGGTTTCAGTGAGAAAGGGCTGCGTGTGGCGCCATAATAAACACTGGACGGATGTTATTCAGATATCCGAGCGAGGCTGTATGCCCCAACAGGAATACTATAATGATTCTTGAGTCGATAGAGATGCCACAAGCATGATAAATACACTGTAGGCTCACTATTGTGCACCTTGAGTCCGTGTAGTAATATCACAATGATACCACAGGGAATACAAATACCACAAAGCAGAGTAATGAAGTCACAGTTGGATATCACAGCTCTGTGTGTGTGTGTGGATATTGGCTGTGCGGCAGTTCGGCATACTTCTTCATCTCTGGCTGTTAGCGTTCATTGGTTTGCCGCGCGAGACGAGTTTGAGGGCCGAGCGCAGCAGCAGCAGCAGCAGCAGCAGCAGCAGCAGCAGCAGCAGCAGTTTTCAGTGCTCAGGCTGAGAAGTCTCGACATGTCTACATGTGTTTGACGGCCGCTCGGCTCTGAAACCGCGAGGAACTGTGGCCGGCTGAAGAGATTGTTTCCAAAAGTGCTGTGAGTCCCCAAAAACCAAACAAACCGATGTTTTGCTTTGAGATGTTGAGAATCCAGTTTGTTAAAAAGTGTTGCAGTTAGCTCTTTTTGTTGTGTGTGTGTGAAGTGGGAGATACAGTATCATCGGGGCCGCAAGTAACGATTTATTCTCTCAATAAATCCATTACATTTGAGCAACGAAATGTCATAAAGTAGTTACAGAAATGCCTTGTTTTGTCCGACCAAACCCAAATAAATTGAATTTGCCGTCATATAAGAACAAAGAAAAGCAGCGTGTCCTTACAGCTGACAAGCTGCGACTCGTAAAGGTTTTGGCAGTTTTGCTTGAAAAAAATGACTCCAATAGACTATAATCAGTTAACTGACGAGTAGTAAAGGTTAAAAACTGCTCTTGAAGCTCTTTTGAATTCGAGTGCTGGTATGTGAGAAGGAACCCAAACTCCAAATAAAGACAAAAAAAAAAAGGTTAGAAAAGGGCGCGAAGATGAAATCGCACAATCCAGCACCGGAAGCCCTTGTTAATAAGGACATAATTATCATCACGTTGGAGATATTTGGCCTGAGGAGGTCAGTCTGTCGGCAAAAAGCAGCCTCGTCTTCTCGCCCTGTGCTGTACCGATGATAAAGCGCGGGGCCCATATGCCATAGAAAGGTTAACGTTATTAGTTGGTAGCAATTACAGCCCGGCTGCTGATTCCTTTGGCACATATTCTGGGTAAGGGAGTGCAGCTAATTTGATTGCTGAGAGGTTGTGGCAGTGCCGGACAGAGAGAGAGAGAGAGCGAGGTGTCTGTCCGAGTGGCAGATTGCTTCTTGCTGTACGTCTCCGGACACGGTAACTCCGCCGCCGCCGCCGCTCTTTCGTGGTAGGACTTATTCCAACCCGACTGGCGTTTCACGTTTCACGGGGTCCCCAGTGACCAGCAGCAGTCGCTTTGAACAGGTTCGGGCAGAAATGATGATGGAAATGTGAGGAAAACGGCCAGAGATTTAGACTTTTGTTTTTACCCGTGTAGATTTCCCCTTTTCACATCTCAACGTGTGGACAACGTTGGACATCAGCGAGCCACACTGCTCGTGGGAATACTGGAATTTACAGGATTATTGCGTCAATGTGACCCATTTGTCGGGTGTTTAATACGCCAGACACTGTAGCACGCAGCGCGGTATATATGTTGATGTAAAATCACAGACAAGTCCCCCGACCTTAAGCAGAAAAGCCTAACCAGGGACAGCGGTCGCAAATTAGCCGTGGATAGAAATCCTACATGCAGCATGTCTTTTGTAACTTGTTTTCTGTCCCTGAGAAATAAATGAAATAAATATTTCTCCAAGCTAAATGACAGAACATTTGTACATTTGTGGTATGTATGTACCGGACCCTCGTCGTCATGGCAACAGTGATGAACACGTGGTTAACGCCGGCGTGGTCAGATTTGGGGAAAGGTCATGGTTTGGGTTTGAAATATTTGCCTTCACACGAGGACACAAACCGCGGTCTGCTGGCTGAAAGTCCTTAGTATTTCAAGTCAGACTGGGGACATTTGTAGATAGTCTTCCATCTGTCTCTGTGCTTCACTAACCCCGCAAGGAAAATAAAAAGGAGACTTCTAACATTTTGGTTGTAGCTGATCCGGGTCACACTGTGTTGTCTGTTCTAGCATGGAAAGGCAGGACAACTAGCTAGCTTGAGCCTGGACACTCAGCAAGGCCCACTAGCTAACCGTTAGCCACGCTAACTTGCTCGCTAAGTAAGGGTACTACTATCTGTTGGAATTTTTTTAAAAATTTTTTGTTATTGGGATTGGCCGCTACCAAGGAAGTGACTAGTCTTCCTGGGAGTCCGACAACGTAAAAGCATTATGTTGTTAAGAATCCGCACGCAAACAAAAAACCCACAAAACATTTAATACAGCGCAAAACTGCTAACAGTACAGCGTATGGAGTGACTAAGAAATAAAATGAAATATAAATGAAAAATGACCAAGAAGGCTCCTCATTAACGGCCATATCTTCAGATATTGTGTAGGAAAACATGTTACCTATTTATAGAGGAGATGCTATTCTGTGCCATTAGGTGTTTCTTTAAACTCTTTCTGTAAGGGAAGTCTCTTGAGACACATTAGAGAGAGACGTGGGCCAAAATGGCAGCGTAGAGTATCTACACAGTGCTGTTTGTAACATTCAGCTGTAGCTCCTTCTAACCCTCCTTCCCTGGACTCTACTGTTACCTAAACATGAGGTCAGGCTGAAGTCCAACGCTGACATTTTGTTTGCCTCCCGGAGAAACGTCCGTTCAAAATCCAGTCCAGAAAAAAAAGAAGTCAAAATCAGAATTGCAGAGGATGCGCCGTTTCTGTGCCTCGCCGTCAGCTGACACGGAGGCTAACGACTGTTTTCACAATCCGTGAATGTGCAGATTAGTTCCTCCGTTAGTCTAGAAACTGACAGAGAATTGCGAAGAAAAAAAAATGTCTTGAGTTTCCCGGAGCCCAGATGAGGTCCTCAAACGCCTCGCACTGTCTGTCTGACGTCTCAAGTTAAAATCTTATCTTTTTCTCTCTCCTTAAGAAATGATTATCTCTTTAAGGAATATAAATACACATTATGGCATATTAATCAAATGATAGACAACTTTTTTTTTCTTACTTTAATTTAATTTATTTTATGTTGTTGTTTTACCTGTTTTGTACATATGTGTGTGTAGAGGTTTGTATGTACTGTACAACGCTGATGTTACTATATATATGCATACATATATATAAACATATATCTGTTTTCTAATAGTTCACACATCTTTGCCTCCTGAAAGTGCTCATCTGTGGCACATGATTAGTGCTGTCGGTCCCTCGAGCTGCATGTTTCAGGTTTATTTCCGTGGTTTACTGCTGATTAATTAATGAGTCGCATTTGGAGAGGGGATTTGACAGCGTGGGCAGAGCCTGTAAAGACAGCAGCAAGCGTCTCCTCCTAAACCTTTTGTAAATCGCGGTGTGCGGATCATCCATGTGGGTTAAGAGCGTCATCAAGTGACTACATCTATCTATCTATCTGTCTATCTATCTGTCTATTTATCTAGTCCCTCAGTCGCCCGCCGTGCTCAGAGTCAAGTCCTCGTCTTACCAAGTCAACAGAATCCCTCCATCACACCTCCCTCTCTGATCGGACGGCTTTTATTTCAGTAATGGACAGATGGCCCCCCCTGAGAGATCTGCCTGCTACTTTCTCATCTTGCTAATTCTTTTCATGGGCTTTCTGAAAAGGGGTAAAAAAAGAAATAAAAAGAAAATGTGGCACCTTTATCCGGATCTGGTGGGGGGAGAGTGGCAGCGATCCCACCCATTTGACCGGACCGTGTGCCAAAGCTGTAAATCTCTGCCTATACACACACACACACACACACACACACACACACACACACACACACACACACACACACACACACACACACACACACCCTCTGCTCGGCAGCGATGTGTGTGAATGTGTGTGTGCTGTGTCGGGGGCCGATCCGTGCCAACCAGGAGCCCCGTGGGAGGAGGGCGGCACTCTGTGGGGTGTAGGGGGGGTTGCTGCAATCTGTGGGAAAGCAAAATACACCACCAGCACTGACAGACGGTGTGTGTGTGTGTGTGTGAGAGAACCTTTGCTTATCCAGAAAGCGTCCACTGAGCGCTGTGCTCTTTTCCAGCGACGTCCTGCCTCACGTTCAAACACACTTATCCAATAATATAAATATAATAACGCATGTATCGAACCGCCGTCGTTCTGGCCACTCGCCTTCTTCCTCTCATCTTCCGAGCCTGAATTTGTATCGGAGGAGCAAATAATTTCACCTTCTTGAGGAAAATAAGGCAAATATTTCAGGGATGAGTCCCTTTTTGTGTTCAGAGGGCGGCGGCTTTTAAAAGATCAAACCGTTTTGGAGGAGAATTTTTTATTGTAGTCGTTGTCATTCTTCCTACATCTTTCATGTTCAGCTTCTTTTTTGCTATATTTTAATTTTATTTTACAGTTTTCCTCCCCTGGGAATTTAACATCTGTTTGAGCGTCGCAAAAAGAGAAATCGTATGTTTGAAAAATTTGAAACAAAAACAAACTGTACAGTAATATGGATATTAGAGCTGTGCACTTGCGCAAGGTGTGCTAGCATTAGCTGCGGGGGGTGCAAAGATCACAGTATGCAAATACAAATTGTCTTTGGGCTCGCGTTAATATCAGAAGGGAGCGCTTCAATCTGTTTGTGTCCGGGGTGAGAGGTCAGCCACGCTCTCTCCTGCTCGCCTCAGGGTCCTGGCGGCGTGCAGGTCCTCGAGGGAAGGTAGATCGCAGCCAGTCACCTTCCCAGCAGAGCGAATGATACGCCGCATGTCTGCCCCTCGTCCTTGGCAGTGGCAGCAGCGTACCAGATGGTGACGGAGGAGGTGAGGATGGAGTCAATGATGGCGGTGTAGAAAGTGAACCATCATTGCCTTTGGCGGGCAGAATTTCTTCAGCTGCCGCAGGACGTACATCCTCCGCTGAGCTTTGTTAGTGAGGGAGCTGATGTTCGTCTTCAGGTCCTGGCTGAGGATGGTGCCCAGGAAGCGGAAGGAGTCCACAGAGCTGAGTCACTCAGGGTGATGGGGGAGGGTGGGGCTGCGCTCCTCCTGAAGTCCACCACCAACTCCGCTGTCTTTAGAGCGTTGAGCTCCAGATTGTTCAGGCTGCACCAAGTCAACAAAATAATTGAACTGACTTTTATCTTCTTCTTATTAAATCAGAGCCGGGCGGAATGACAAGAAGTGCTGAGAGGCCGATGTTCATTATATAAATGTAGATGGACTGTTTACCGACATGTACAGGTTCATTTCTGACTTCCACCAGTGACGTGCTTTCAAGGATTTGCCCGCTGAGTTTATTTACGCTCCCAAAAGTGTGTTGCAGGAACCAGAAGTCTTTGTGTGTTTTTATCTTAGCGATGTCTGTTGGTGTCATATCTTGTTGCTCTCAGGACTTCAAAAGACTTTTTCTTTGGTTTTCTGCCCTTATTTTATTATTATTATTATTATTATCTCTAATGTATATTTAAAAAAAGAAATGCTAAGGACAAAGACAAAAACATATAAACAGGGTTTAAACTCTTCAGACGACTGCTGTTTGTTTTTGACAGACAAGCAACGCTGCAACTTCCCGTCTTTCTCTCTTTCCTTTCTTCCCTTCGCTGTCAACCAGCGACCAAAGTCCTCCGTTTCCTTAAACTAAACTTTGTACACGGCGTCCCTGACTCAACCCCAAATTTACGTAAGCATTCCTCTGTGTGTGTGTGTGTGAGTGTGTGTGATCCCTTTGTTGTGCGAGCTACCTGACCTCCTTGGAACAGCTCTTTGGACACGTGGCCTCATGCAAACACTTCTTTAGACAGTATTTTGCAGATTGTGCTTGAATCTCCATCTTGTTAATTTGTGTTTGTGAAACTATTGGAGCGTCTTTTACTTTAACTATTCTCATTATACATTTAATCCGCAGTTTTGCATCTTTACTTCCTGTTTGTTTTTACGTACTTTCATGTCGTATTCATGCAACTGTTGAAGAGGAAGTAATGCATTCTTCCTCTTGCAAATGGAAAGTTGAATTCATTAGCAGAAAAACGCAGCATTCAGTGTACAATGATATAAAACATGGCATTTTGAAAAATGAGTCGACGCCTAATGGGTGGACGGACCGTCGTGGCTCTAGTAAAAACATGGACGCATCACTTTTCGGGCCTATTTATTTATATGACAAAGTTGAACATTACTTCCCGCGGACTGTCCCTTTAACTGTGAGCTGTGACAGCTTAACGCCGCCTAACAGCTCCATTATTATCTCATTAGCTGGTTCCTCTTGTTCGGGAAAACCAAAGTGCTACTTAGTATTAATTAATTGTTAATGACAGCCTGAATGACGCGCACTTTTACTTTAATTGCATTAATAGGGAATTTTCAGGGAGACGCAGAGATTTCAGACGTCCCTCATTAAAATAATAAGACATTCCCTATGAGCTTAATCCTCGCCGCTTGCATGGCTAACCCCAGGTCTTATCCCTCACGCAGCTCTCTGAAGGCTGAGCCAAATGTCTTCACTTTTCAAATATGTCCTTGATTTCAGGGTCTAAAACTGGTCCTTATAAAGACAGTGCATGCACATACACACACACACACACTCCTCTGTGCCATTGATCAAATACCATGAAAAAAAGCAAGTTACTCAAATATGACCTTCCACACAAAAGCAGCCGTTATTGAAGAACCAGGACAAATTCACTGAAGGCGAGTTCAAGTAAACATTCCTGCTGCTCTAAAGCCCCGACACCTCTCACCGGTCCTGTCCTGTGTGTGTGTGTGTGTGTGTGTGTGTGTGTGTGTAGCCGCTGGGCATGGCAGCGTGCCAGGCTGCTGCCCACAGGTGCACCCTGGGAAATGCAGTTCCTCAAACAGCGAGACAGGTGGGCGAGTTAGGGAGCCGTTGAGGAGGGAGCGTTTGGCGAGGCGACGTTCCCTTTGTACAGCGAACCCTGGGGAAGGACGCATGACAGGCGAGGTTTGCACAACAAATGGCACGGAAACGATGGGCAATTATTTGCAATTCAAAGGCCGAATGTGACTCAACTGGACAGCGCACGTACAGAAGGCACTCATACAGTCGGGCCGAGTATTGTTTGAATGTTTTAATGGCATTGTCGACGTGACAAAGAGGCACAACGCCACATTTAAACGTCGGCTAATCGCACGCATCAATGCAAGAACTTAGCACCGTGTGACAAAGACCGACTCTAGAACTCAAACTCAGGCTCCCCTCGTGCTTCTTCAACGTAGCTCCTCTGCAGTGTGTTTTTTCTTTTCTTTTTTTAACCCGCAGTGGCTGAATGTTCGTTGTTACTAAAATGTAATGTCGTTTTACTTGGTAAACACTTTTGTTTAGGATAAGACGTCTTCCGTCCATGCTTCAACAACGTGCAGAAAAACGAAACCCGTGGCAACGTTGGCTAACCTCAGAAGTTACTGTCGACGCTTCTGCGTTCCCCACCATATTTCGTCCGTGTCGCATGAGGACTAACTTTACACACAAACGAAGAAAGAGCTGCGGCATTCCTGCTTAAAGATGCTCAGGCGTGTTTTGGGAATCCAGACGCACAAAAACAAGCAGCAGTGGTCCAGAAGCGTTCAGCAGAGGCAGCACCACGTGGACACGTAAGTGGACCTGTTCGATCTCAAACTCCTCCTGCGAAGGAGTGCCTGAGCACGCCGCCCCAAACACTCCCTGCTCGTTCAGCTCCGAACCCGCTGAGCGTCTCAAAAGTCAACACGGGTGGGACAGGATTGGAACCTGTGTGCGCACTTTTCCTGCTTCAGTTGCCTTCTGCCGCTGCAGACCTTTTTTGTTCTGCCGTGTCTTGGTCTTCCGGCGCCTGACAGCCCGCCGAGGCGAAAAAGAGAAGCGGCCGGCCCTCTCACCCGGTGCCAGTAGGTGTTATTTTTTTTCCATCCACCTGCTTTTAAGAAAACCTGGCTCATATTTTGTCAGTGAGCGGCTGTCGTCCGCTGTAGGCCACTGTAGCTGATTCACGGCGGCCAATGAGCTCAAAAAGGGCCGAGCCGCTTATTTAATCAGACAGCCAGCGTGCTCGCAGCCTTGAGGGAGGAGGGCGTGGCGGCGTGCAGCCGGCAGGGGATGACCACAAACCAGCCGACGTCTGAACTCTCGCGAGAGGAAGGAACGACTTATTCCTCACTTAGACCCAGACGAAGAAGTTTTAGAACGATCCTTTAGCTCCCGCCTCGCCAGCCATTTCTTCCGTCCGTCTCTCGCGTGTGGTTTTGCACCGTCGCGCACGTTTCCCGTCCTGTTTTTGCCGTGCGTTGGTGACGCGCATCCTTGCGTCGCCTTGTCTGCTTTGCTCGCACGCGAACATTCGATCGTCTGCGAGCAGGCGCCGTTTTTGTAAAAGCGGCTGGTAAGCGAACGAACGGGCTTTGGCGACGTCGTGGAGAACGTTTGGCTGGAGAGACGCCCGAATTGCCGCCACACCGCCGTCCTTTGTGTTGCAGAGAGTCTTTACCTCGAAGCAACGGCGGCACATAATGCCTACCCCCCCCCCCGCCGCCGCCGCCTCATTTTCAGTGGTTTAATTTGTGCATATAATGAGACCCTGTGACCTTCGTTCAAAGCTGCTGTTTCCCTGCGCGTTTTGGAAGACGCTCCGTGTGGCATTATAACACCTTTCTACATCAGTCGGGGGAAGATCTGCCTTTCTTTTTCAACCAGAAAGCTCTGATTTGTTTCAGCCGTCGGTATTAAACAACAAGCCTGGCAACGTGCAGATAATTTATGGTTTAAATAAATCGGGCTTAACCCGACGCACACGCGCACACACACACAGGTCAAGGTCAAGCAACCTCTGCATCTGTCCTCTCTTCCTTCCTCCCTTCTTTCTTTCTCCCATTGTTCTTCCCTTTCTCCACTTCGCCCTCTCCTTAAACCTCACATGTTCACCTGAGACATTTTTTTCAACCGTCCTCTTCGTTTACTCTCCTCTCTTCGTCTACCCCCCCCCCCCCCTCTCCTCATCACCCTCGTGTCATTCCTCTCGTCGTCTTCTCTTCACCTCCTCACTTCCCTCCTCTGATCTCTCTCCTTTTTGTGCTCGCAGATCTTTATTTCCTCCTTCTTCACTCTGTTGTCGTAAGTGCTCCTTTCTTCTTCTTCCATATCTACTGTGGTTTTCATTCTGCCTTCAGTTTTTGTTTTTTGTTATTTTTTGAAAAATTGTATCGAGCTGATGTCACGAAGTGTCACTACAGGCCCCACGTTTTCAGAGGCAGGAATAAAGGAGTCGGCCGTCGTGAGTCTGCTGCTCGCTGAAGGATCTCTTGAATTTTTTTCATTTCATTCCTGTCAAGAGGCACTTATATTCAGCAACTTTTTTTATCCCGGTAGATTTTCTAACTCCCACTCTCAAATGTGTCTGTAGACACACATGCTGAGTGTGTTGCAGTGGTAGCTGTAGACATTTTCGTCTCAGATTTAATTGAGGCGTAGGCAGGTTGTTTTTTTGTTTTTTTTTTCTTCTCTCCATATTTTTTCTCTTTCAAATGTGTCAATGTAGATTTTATGATATGCATACTGTTCTTCTTCTTCTATCTAATATTACTACTTCTTACACGGTCTGCTCTGTGGTCAGATCATGTAAATGACCCAGATAATAATAATATTAATAGTAATAATAAACCTTTTTTATGTAGCACCGTTCAAAGTGCTTTACAATAAAGAAATGAAATGCACCGAGTGCTTTACAGAAGAGAATGTCATAAAATAAAGAGAAGTTAAGAAAGAAAAAATACATATCTCTGTATTATAAAAATAAGTTGTGATCCATGTGGTGCAGGGGTTTTCAGAGCAATTGCTTTTTCAACCCCCGGGTTCAGAAGATGTTTAGGGTTCGGAGCGTGTGAAAGAAAAAAAAAAAATATTTTTTTTTTCTTTTATGATGTGACTCATGTCATTTTGCATGCTTTACTCAAAACGCTGCTGCGTAAGACACATTCCTCTCTCTGGTAAATTAACACGGCGGTTGTCGTGCAATTTGGAGATTCCGGCTGCCAGCGTTGCCGCTCGGACAATGTGACGGCCCTCTGAGCAGACCTCTTAGTTACAACTCTTCTTTGTCCAGCCTCGAGCCGGAGCCTGACGATGAAACAATGAAGCCACTGTGTGGCCCACTGAGGAGCTGAAACCTGCAGTAATGCATCTAAGGGTCAAAACCAGAAGGACAAATTCCTTTTGAAATATCATCTTAAGAAAGCAATGGTAGTAAAAGTGTGTGTGTGTGTGTGTGTGTGTGTCAGGTGGGGGCATATACAGGGTAGTGAAGTGGGTGGGGTTATATTTGCCTAGAAGACCGTGAGGGACGACTGGGTGGACGTACAACCGTCTCTGTTGAATCATCGGTTAGAAACGACGCTGGAAAAACAAAAATAAGAGGCTGTGTTGATTAGAACCGGAGGAGAGACGTCAACTACGGCTCCCAGAAAGCATTGCGGTGAGAAACAGCCAATCGCGGAGCCTCATATTCTGTCGCTGTGCCGTTGGGGGCTGCGCTTTAAAAGAGGTTGAGGATTGTAGTACGATGTTGGATAAATTCAGCAATTTGACAATACAAGGGCTGCGGCTAACGGCAGGTTTTCATCACGACTCGTCTGACAGTTATAGCCTCAATATATTGATCAACTCTCGCCAAACACCAGGTCTGAGGGGAGAGCTTCAAATTGCTTCTTTTTTCTAACCCATATATATATTCTTATATATATATGTGTGTGTGTGTGTAGCCGATGCTGCCTCTATATATATATATATAGATAGATAGAGGCAGCATCGGCTTACTTCTTGAGAAATTACTTAAATGATTAATTGATAAACAGCTGAATTAATTGATAACCAACATTTTCAGACAACTGACTAGCAGCAGTAGAGCCTCTCTCCAGGTCTTTGGTTCGAGTGTGGTTCAGTTCTAGTGTTGTTGTTTTTTTTTATTACTGCCTGCAAAAACAATCTGCTTGAATTGAACCCTGATTCACACCCGTGGCTGGTGTCGTCGCTATAGCAACAGTAGCATTTAGCATCTTGACAGAAAGGAGCTGCAGACACGTCATCACCCTGTAGCGTCGTCGCACGGAACAAATGCACAGTTACATTTGTCAGCGTGACTTGTCTCGTTTCAGTTTCAGCAGGAGCAGATCTCATCTCAAACATAATTTCATTTTGGTAAACGGATTAATCACTGATTTGAATTATTTGCAGAACTGTAATGTTATGTCCAGAGGGAACGTCTCAATAATCAGTTAAAACGATAACAATGGAAACAAAGTAAATATTTAATTTGATATATTTAGTTATATATTATACTGTTTGATCGATGACAGGGACGATTGTTTTAATGTGATTTTGCAATCAATCATATTGTAACTGACTCTCTGCAAGAAAGTGAGGAAGCATATTTCCATTATTTAACTATTTATTGTATTGTTTTTTTCATTTGTATTGTTGTTGTTCTGCTAGTTATTTAGAGTGAAGCCCTATGAAACACGCGAGTCAGGAGTTTTCCACTTGGGCTCTAAGGGGATGCCGGATACGTAGAATTGCATGTTTCCTCCCAATAAATCGCGATATATAGCTGCAGTCCGGACCCAGACGCTGTCCTACCCGGACCTTTAACCGATCCATCATTGAGAGTTGTTCAACTTTTGACGGAGGGGTTTCTGTTCTGCATCTTTTCTGGTTTAGCGGCCCGGGAAGCTCACAGGCCTGTCACATGTAAACCCACCTGACGTGATGCTACTCAGCAAGACTCGACCAATCAGGTTCTACTAACTTTAAAACCTCTTCCGCCCGGCATTTGATTACGAATGTTTTATAGACATTAACCACTTTATTTAACTCCTAACAGCTTTTACGTATTTATGTGGTAAAATCTTATTTCATTTTATTTTTGTCTTTTGTCCTGTTTAATCTATTTGATCTAGTTTAGCTTTTGTTTAACAATTTCTTTTCCTACCTTTTTCTTTATTATTGTTTATATTATTACATTTTCGCACTGGTCTCAAATGTGTAAATAGGTTTTGTTTTGTTTGTTCCTGTTGTTTTATGGTCTGTACACGTTCTGTCTTATCTTTTATTGTCTGCGAAGCACTTTGAACAGCACCTACCTGTGTGAAAGGTGCTATACAAATAAAATTTGACTGATGTAAAGTCAACGGTCTCTAGAAGAGTTGAGATGTGACATCTTTAAACACTTTATTATAGCAACAAAATCATGACGAAGCAGTCAAACTGTTCAGTGATTTTTTTTTTTTTGAAAACAAAGTCAAAGAATTCTCATTATAGAAAAAGTGATGGTGACAAATTCAAACGCTGGATTTTGTTCCAAATCCAGGAAGTAGACTCTCTTCCTGGTGAGCTTCAGTCTTTGCAGGGAAAGTTTAAAAACAGAAAAGGCCTGTTGCTCAGATCACCTGAGGGGAGTGTTGCTTTTGTGTGTCGGTGTGGGACGCGGTTAATGAGTCGTGGAACATTTTGTGGACTAAGGTGTGTAACGGCCTATCAGCCGCCGTCCACCTTTGGACCGTGAGGACAAATTGGGAAGGAGGCTGTTTGGGGAACGGTTCAAGGGTAGAAACGGCTATAAACACACGGAGAGGAACGACTTCCTGTGTGTGTGTGTGTGTGTGTGTGCATGTGTGTTGAGCTGTAGGCGGAGGTAACTAAGAGAACATTCCTCCATATCAGTGATAATATCATCTAATATTAATGCAAGGACGCTCCTCTGCTGCTGTGTCAATATTGAAATCACCCCCCCCCCCCTCTCTCTCTCGCTCTCTCT
>JAVQJV010117973.1:0-12320 GCA_036024995.1 Gadopsis bispinosus
CTTAATGTTATGAAAAGACTGAATCTCAACCCGATCTGTAAATATCAATTCTGTGTACACACTGAACACTAACTGGAAAAGAAGCTAAACATAACTATGTGAAGACTTATATATGGAATTATGACCACTTGTCAGTCTGAAATAAAAGCACAGCTTTTTAATGAAGTTCATGTGGTGACAAACAAATGTTTTTCTACATCCATAAATTAAATCTCCAACTAAGCATCTGTTACTTCTTCCACACATGCTTATGTGAACTGCGTAGCACTCTGCTTTGATACTCGCAAATCCAAGCTCAATCACTCAGTCCACTGCTTTTGTCACCGCATCCACTGGACACACGTGCCGGAACGACATGCCAACATTAAAGGATTAGGCACATGATATCACCCACCTTTTTATTTCTCCCCTCATTTAGTTAAATGCTGCCCTGTGCAGTAAACTCAGAGCATCGAGCACAGGCTGTCGAGATCGTAAAACCGGTTCCAACAAGCCCCGAAGTGCTCCATCTGCCCATCAGCTGAAAGCACTCAACCCATCGAGTCCTAAACGTGGCTGTCATCCAACGGGATGAATAGAGACAACTGGAGAAATATACGTACGTGTGTTTTCTAGAAAAGGATTTGTTTGCAGATGGAAGTCGCAAACCTCACAAGACGAGAACTCTATTAATGTCAAACATGTGAAAAGCTTTGTGCTACAAATGGAGTGTAATGACAAAGAGACCCAATGAGCCTTATTACTGTCAAGAAAATGTTGATAGTACAACATGAAACAAGTTCATTATTATAATAATTCTATGTCATCTATTTGGTGGATATCATGCTCCAAGTTTTGGAACTACTACACGTTGAGGGATGGAAACAGGAAGCATAATGTTGCCTTGGGAGTCCGTGAGTTATATTTGGGCTACAACTTCAACCCTTATTATATATTTATAGCATTGGAACCATTTAGAGTCAAAGACAAATGAGCGTTTAGAAGTTGCTGTTTGCAATGTACCCATGGATGTACAACCAATTACCACTGGAGTACTTTGATACTTAAGAAAACTTAAAAGTGTGATGATTCTCAGGCAAGTTCTGGAACATAAGGAGCATCTATTTTTTTCTATGATTTCTAATCAGATTCATGGACAATTATCAGGGATGGACAACAGACGTAATGAACAATAATGAAAAGATTTGCATCATGTCAGTGTGTTAAGGTTTGACTGAGGTATGACACAGAGAAGAAGAATGATTTTTGACACAAATTGTGGCAATCTGGCGCTAAGGGCTTTTAAGTACCATAATTGCCTCCCTGAGCTGTGAGTCACAACCACTGCTGCAGCTCCGGCTGCTGACCGTGATGGTAAGCAGGTTATGCGTCTGTGTCGACGTGTGCAAGGGAAATTACATTTGATCCTGTGGTCTGACCGTGATCTGATTGCCTATACTAAAGGCATTGTTAAATCGAGACAATGTATAAAGAGAGATAATAGCTTTCCATCAGTGTGCATATCACAAACTCACCTTTGTCTTGTGCACCATGCTCTGAGCATTTAAAGTGTTACAGTACCGTAAGAGAGTTTTGTCGCGTTCCTCGCTGTCAGAGTGGGACTACAAAATTGCCACAACTATTTATGGTGGTCCAGGCAAAGATGCCTTCATAAAGGAATTAATGAATAATCCGGCGTAAGATAATAGTTGTAGGACCAACGCAACTCTAGATGGATGTGGCAACATAATTGGGCCATGTTGTGCATTCAGCATGCACCTTTAGTTACACTGTGTTTAGTCCTTCAGTGAGTATGATGATGGGAAGGTTTGCTCTGAAAATGGCTCGACCGGCTAGATCACAAAATAGAAATTTCTATAGCTTTTGAAAAGGTTTGTGATTACCGACATGTGCAATTATATAACAACATTAACAGTGTTGTTATATTTATGAATCCGCGTCATGACTGAGGGTAAATGGACTGCAAATTACTTTGCTGGATCCCAAAGTAGCTGCGGTTAGTTACACATGAGCTCCAGCAGTACTATCGGTACAGCTCCAGAGCCTCCACACGTTGCCTCGGCAGTTCCTCCATGGACCTGGAGCTGCATGAAGACAGCTGTATCTCTCACCTGGATCACACACTTCAGACAAGAGGTGGTAATGAGAAATACATTTCCAAAGAAGTCACTTCCATATCCTAATGAAAGACGTTCGTAATCATTTAGCTGGAAAATCTCCTCAAAACACAGATTTTACAGCCATTAAGACAATGTCATCATTTTGCAGCCTGACAAAACATAGCTCCCATTGCATAATATCATAAAATACACATCGCACCATTTTGGTTTCAAATGGATATTTGTGCTTAATGTCTTTGTGCATCTCAAAATCAAATAGCACTTCCCAAAACAATAGTGCTAATTTTGCATCTTGCTTAGATTTGTTTCTGAATTTTTCCCATAGTTATGTTTTAAACAGCACACCCACAAAACGGTTTTTTCCTGCCTTCATTTGTCTGGTTTTAGCTGCAATGCGTAACTTTCCACCAGTTCAAAGAGCATATTTGTTTCACTGTGTTGCTGTTGGTGTGCATTGAACGTATCATTGACCAAACAGGAACTGGCACCGAAAAAGAGACAAAACCGACTGGCAGCAAAGTACGAGGAGCATTTCGGTGCCATCCAGAAGCATTCTGTGTTGTGCATGTGGGCAACTGAGATTGGGAGCGTTGCAAGCATGAGAGCTCAGGCTGCATCAGAGTTTATATGTAAAACAGGACGAGACTGGTCTATCAGACAGGCAATGGACCAGCGTTATTGGGATTTCACTCTGCAATGGTTCTCTAAACTGATGGCAATTATCGGCAGGCGACACAGAAAAGAGGCAGAGTGGAGACAGAAGGAGCAGATTTATCGGGTCTGTGCCGTCAGCCTTCTGATAAGCGTGTGCTAATGGTATTACGGCTCCCCCTTATTACCAGCCCAAAAAGACAAATGCCGGGGCTGATGAACAATCGCTGACAAGCAAAAGAGCCGCACATCATAATTGTCTTGTCACACAACAAATAACAGTTATTAGCAGTTGGAAAGGAATAGCTCCAGGCTGTGTTGGACATAATTGTTTGGTTTAACAGCCGCCCTGCTCCGCCTCAGAAAACTATCAAATTATCAAGCACGCTAATATTCTCAGAAAACCAGCACGCTTTGGAGTTGATGAATTTCTGACCGCCATATGATTTATATTACATGGTCATACATTTTAATTCAAAACCAGTTTGTATCCATTTTGAGAGTAGAAGGTGTGAATTTAACAATCTGGACAAGGAATGTTTTGTTAAGTCGACATCGACACCAAGTAGTAATTTTTTAAATGTATGTATCTCTCTTATACATGTACATGTCAATCAGTCGTATACATATGTTTGTGCCAATCTGCATATTGTCTATAAACTACACTTCGAGCCAAAATTTGATCGAACAAACTCCCAACAAAGAACCAACCGCAGTATGGGCGGTACGACAAAAGCTGCCAATTTAAATTGTTTCACTTTCAGTTTGTAATATGCATGTATCTAAAAAAGGTAATAATTAACAAGAAGCATTAAGAATCTAGTAAGGAGAAGGGCTATGAAGTTCCGTCATGACATGACCTGATCTGATCCTGATCTTGCACTAAGCGGCACTCGACATCCCACAAAGTTTCAATGATGTTTGGATCTGTGATTTGAGGAGGACAGTGGATTCAGTTTGTCTTAATCTTGCTGTTCATAAACAAACCCAAAATTAGTTTATCAGTGTGTCGGGGGGGTATCGTCATCTTGGAAAGTGGGAACATCAAACGGGAACCGCGTTTGTACCTAAGGTGCAATTCTTTCCGTCTGTAAAACGGATGTTACGTCACCATGCAGAGCAGCCAACAGACACAACGACGAGACTCTGCATGTCATTACAGGCCCACCACGTTATATACCAAAGTTAAAACAGATATTGTAGAAGTTAAAGCATACTTTTGCTTTCTCTTAATATAAACCCATCCAAAAAGCAGAGAAAGATATCTTTCTTCAGCTGCCAGGATCCTACCATTTAGAGGCTAATGGCATGGAGCTTTCATTGTGATTGTTCCAGACAGCAGATGTTGAGCTGAGAGCTTTGTAGCAATTATCAATATATTTTGGTGTTTGGAAAATACACTCCCACCACTTTCCCAATGATGATTTGACTGTGGTTTATGTTTTAAGGACTTTTGTGGCCGTTACATTATTATGGCAGCCAATACAACAATGATCCTGGCTACTCCCAACAGTCGGCCTCTTTGCAGTTTTGTTAACTGCTTAGCGCAGCTTTAACAAGAGCCTACAGCCATGCTAGTGGCTCTTTGAGGCTGTTCTGGCAAAATGGCGCTTTGAATTAAATGTTAATGTCATTAATTTTTAAAGTATTTTGTGATAAAACAAAGTATTCGGCAAATTGGGGCATTTTGATTTGATGGTGGCGTAGGAGGAAAAGTCAGGGGATCGCCAACGTAATTACTATTTATCCCGAGAGGGACATGAATGCGTGTACCAAATTTCATGGCACCAGTTGAGATGTTTCACTCAAAACCACCAACGTCAACGTCATGGTGGCGCTAGAGGAGACATTGAGGCTGGTGTAACACCTCTGTTATTACCCCACTGCACACAATAAAGATGCAGTACCAATGAATTACAAAAGTGAGACCTTTCTGCTATCCTGGACTAGCATCAGAAGTTACTAAATTTTTGACATCCGTCAATCATCCGTCTCAAGGAACAAATATCAATATCAATCCACAGGGACCCCACAACACACACGTGCTGTGCGTCACCACAGTCTATCGTTTTCTCGCTCTCCCTCTGTTGCGCTAAAATCTGCAGAGGTCGAAATGGGATCGACGATTGTGCTGCGCGCCGCCCACGCCTCGCTTATAAACTGGACTCACAAAGCCCCGAGGGTTCATAATCTGTGAACCACGAATGACAACATTTTATGCCAATCCATCAAGTTGGAAGGTGAAAAGTATGACCTGCTGGTGGCGACAGAGGAAAAGTCAAGGAATCTCCAAAGTCACCCGGATACATCCTCCGGGCACGACGGATGACTGTACATCATTTTATACCATACTGGCTGACAGAGCGACATCGCCATCCATAGAGCAAAGCTGCTGTTAGGGCTAAAAAAGTCAAGATAAAAAAATATTATACAACAGTTATAAATGAATTATCAGACCTCATTTAATGAAGACACAGACTGCTGATTGGCATTCAGCTTATCTGACATGAATCATCTGCGTAGCTGCTTTTGTAATTGTGATTTAATCATTCAAAATGGTGAGTAATTATTCACGCGGGGCCATTCGAGCTGCCCTGTCTGCATCAATGTTGAGGTGCACCTCTTGATATTAATATTAATAACGTCTTGCGCAGAGTGAGCGCCGTTATCACTAATTCATCAAGGGGGACCTAATAAACTGAGCCTTTGTTCCCTCCAGCCTTTCGGAGATGACATTTCCTCTCTGAGGGAGAGCCAGAGCAGGTCAGCTCACAGCAACTGCCTGAGAAGACAGGACCCCACTGGGATCCACGAAGACGTACTACCTGATGGACGAAGGGAGGGAGCATAATTTCTACCGGTCGCTTAACAACACGCCACGACAAACAAACCAAGAGTCATCTCTTATTTTTCAGCCGGAAGGCCAGGTAACACCGCAGCACCGGTAATGCCTTGACACATGTATGGACAGAACTGGTGAGAGCTCGGTAAAGGGTGGTACTTCGAGCACTTTGCACTTTCACAAAGGTGAAAAGAAAAATATGAGAAACAGTGTGGTGAACATACAGTGCAGTACATGTATTATAATAGCAGAAGAAATCTGGTCTCCACTCCTGCTGCAGAATATATTCATGCAAGTAGACAAACAAGAACAGTCAAAAACTCCTACTCAGCCTTTTGTTTGCCACTTTTTAACGTTAGGAGCCAAATCCAAGACATCATTCTGTGCCAGAACGCTCCCGGTAGAGAAGCCTGCTAATATTTTTACCTTTAAAACAAGGATGCTGTTTTTTTATTGGGCTGCAATTAACATTTCAGTAGAGCGTGATCAATGTTGAGTGGTGCGCACACTACTCGACATCGATTATATTTCAAATCTAAAGGTCAGCTGATTGCAATAACAACTTGTGTATTGTAATAACCATTTTAAAGGCAGTTAGTGATTTATTTTTATTTTTGTTATTTATTTCGGCAAGAGATATTGGAGCACGAGGAGGAACGTGCTGTTTGTGAACTCATCGCTCAACAACAAGGTCAGTAAGGCTCAGGCAGGGTTTCCCAAATACTGAAAGGCTCAACATGTGGCTCAGTAGTCAAAGTGCTCCAATTCATAATCTGGGCATTCGGGGAGAACAACAACTTTCTGGCCTTTCTGGTCCCCTTCTTTGGTACATAAGAAGATCAGTAGTATATTTACCTCTGGGTCCCCGGTTGATGGCCTTTTTACGCCGCATCCAAACAGTGGAGCACTTAGCAGTTACAATTTGATCCATTTATTTTCCTTCCTCATTACAAACTGACGTTCAAATTTTGACCATCTCACTTTATTCTTATATATCAGTTTCTGAAGACTTTCATGGCTGATGCAGAAATACAAAGCGATTTTTGAAAAGTGCTTAAATGTGTAAAAGCAGCACATAAATAAGACGCTAATAATGTGGGTACTATGGTGATTTCCGCTCAGTGACCAGCGGATGGTTCATCGCTCATGGAAATCGCCTCCTGCTCCCGATGTACAGCCAGCTCCTCCAACGCTCCAGCCACTGGCGACTTCTCACTTTATGAACAGACGTCTCACCGTCTCTCCCGCTCGCTCTTCCCCTTTTTCTCTTCTCTCACTCTCGCACACCAACGCGTGCAAAATGCCACAAATGACTCCTACCTAGAGAGAATGAGGACAACCCAAACACTAATGAAAAACAAATCCCCACTGAATGCCATCTGAAAGGAATTCCAGCCAAATTTTCATCTTTCATTTCTGACTGCAAATCCCCTTTTGGCATTTCTCCATCCCATTGTTTCCAGCCATACCTGTGCGTGTTTTTCCCCCGTCATACGCACTGTCAAATCCCGCTGTAATGCCAAAATATGAGCTGGGAAGATTTCTGGATATTTAAAACACAATCGAGACAAAAATCAGTCAGCATCCAGGGTTTTTAAAAAGTAATAAAAAAAGAAATGAATGGAGTCTGACTTTAGTGTTTGGTTTCGCCATCCATTACGGCTCAAAATACTAATTTCTTTGAATCAGTTCTAATTGTAGTTCATAAGCAGACCTTTAGATAGCGGCTTTAATATTATTCTTCCAGCCCTGCAGTCACTGGGGGCGAGGGCCGAAACAGACTTGGAATGTGACAGTCATACTAAGTAGCAGGTAAAAGCCGTAGGGCCGAGCAGGTGCAGCTATTGGAAACATGAATCATAATTACAGACCTACTGTGTTCCCACAGCACTATAACAATCACACTATCAGTAGAGACAAAGTGAGAAAAGCCTGAGATGGTGTATGTGAATCACAGAGATCAGCCATTCCAGTGGATTAAGCGTTTTTAGTCATTCCTGCGCGCCTCAAAATGAAAAACCAGCATCTGTGAGTCTGACGGGTGGAGTTCAGGGCGTAGTTTTGGGGAACGTAAGTGAGCAGTCAATTAGCTGTTGTGTCACACTGTTGTTACCATGTGTTTATGACATTTTATAGGCCAAACGATCTGCAGATTAATTGATCATTGATCAAAATTAAAATTGTTAGTCACATTTCCTGTGAATTATACTAAAATGACCACATGACCCTTCTTTGATGGTGTTATACTTGATTGTCTACTGATTTAAAATGGCAAAACCTACTGTCGATGGTCTGTGAAACCTCTCCCATTGAATGTACAATTTCATGTGGTTCGTGGTTGCAGCTTTATGAAATATTAATAAATAAGACTAAGAGATATAATTAAATAATGTGAAAATAGTGAAATAGAAAATGGTGCAGCGGTGTGATTTGGGGTCACCCATTAGGGAGGAGTAAATGGTGAGAATCCTCTCATTATCCCATCGATTTGCCTCCCTCTCACCATCTCTGCTCCCAGCCAGTGTTGTTCAAAAGCCTCCACTCTTTGAAAACTGGGTTTCTGTGTCTCTTTTTGAAGAGAGGAAAAGCACATTCCACCACTGAGCTTCCCTTTGAAGAGGTCTGTTTCGTACCGATGTAGCCATTGTGTGCAAGTTTGGCTTTTCCCCTTCATACTTGTTGGACTGAACTTTCCCCCTCCTTCCACAAGAAAATCTAAAGGAAAAGTTTGCTTCTTTACTTTCAGTTTCAATGTTACAACAGATGGTCTGTCAGTTAGCTGACAGTTTTGTGCCGTATGACAACACACCAGGTTGTTTCTGCTACTAATGGGAGGTAGATGTGGGTTACAAACACAAAGTAAAAATCTTTATTCATTTTTCTTGTGTCTCGTTACTTGCATCACTTTAATTTATGGCCGGTATAGAGCAGATGAAATGTCCGTGTATGCATAGTGACAAGGACTAATACCCCATTTGCAAATACGTTGATAGCGAGAGGCGTCTGTCTATGAATAATGCACAAAGAGATGGAGGATGGCATGCAAGACCTACATGTTTTTATTTCTAAAAGAGAAGGGGACTAGGAATTACACATGATTATGCCTGGCAAGGTGGTACTGCTGTCACTTTACCTCCCGATAAAACTTGAGGCAACTAATCCCTTGAACACAATTACTCATGTCCTGTAATTAAAATGGGGCTTTCACAGAGTGCGACTGTTTATCACTCCTAGAGAGGCCTAAGCAACAACTTGGAACGCGAGTCGCATTCTCATCCCACACAGCTTTAGGCACAGAAGAAAACATTAGCAACTATTTTATCTTACTGTCTACCGCCTCTCTAATTATCTGGGTTTAGTAATGTTTGGTTTCACAGCATGTACAGTGTTATATACGGCTGTATAGTACCACAGGGTAACTAAACCTTGGACTTTAAGAAAACTAAAAACTGATATGAAGTATGAATATGATATGAAAGTAAAAATTGTTTCGTTCACAACCTAATAGTCGCAAAGTATCCTCATCACCCTCCAGAACACAGAAATGTGTAAAGCAATTCCTCATCAAGTACTGAAGAAAAAGAACCCAAAACTGATATTAATTTAATACAAAACAAGATCACAGCAGCTCAGACTTAATGCCACATGCTGGAGTCTTCTGTTACCACACTGTGTGTTCAAACACACTCAGTCAGAAATCTGAGTTCATGTTAATTAGCTAATGTAAATAGGATAATTACACGGCTGACGTGTTTCGATTTTATGACTGCAAATGGTGGAATCGAGCACAGATGATGAAAAACATGCCGTTTGTGGGTTTTTTTCCTCCAGGAAGGGGAGTGTTTTTGGCCCCCTGTTTGACACGCTGGTGGCGACAAATGCACACGCAAGAACAAGCTGGCGAGTGATTTTGAATCGCTACCAAATTAGAGCATCGCAGCCAATCAGAGGGCCATTTTCCTGTCCATCTTTTGTGTTGTCAATCAAAGCATCAAACCCGTGTGGATTTGGCCTTCACTGAATGGCCGTGAAAATAACGAGGGTAATTGTTAAGGACTCCTTGGCGGAAGTGGTAATTTTCCACTGCCATAAATAGGTCGGCCATTTCAGCTGTAATTTATTTCCATGATTACTGAGGACAATGACTTTGCACGGCTGAATACGGAGGAATATGTGAAGAACGCATAGCATTCTGGGTGGCCTGACAGGAAGTCTCTGACGCACGAACAGCCGGCCTCTATAGATTCAATGTTGGTGACTTTGTGACCCTCTGACTTCTCATCTAGCGCCATCGTCAGGTCAAACATTTTATTTGTCCAATACTTGTGGTTTATGAGCAAACACCGGCAAAACGTAAGACAGCAATACCTATACTTTTTAATTCTAATCAGCTAATCTTAGCATTCTAAGAAGTTAAACTCAGGCGGTAACAGTAGTAAACGTTTATAAAAGAATTATGTTTAAATTGTACAAAAATGGCAGCCAGTATCCTACATGTTACAAGTGAGTTCTGCCTGAAATAAATGCTGCAATTCTTACATCTCTCTGCCGCATTTTTCACATGTTTCTTGCCAGACAGTACTTGTGATATCATAAAATCTGTGGACCTTTTCGTCTTACACCCTCCTCACACACCTTAACTATGTAACAGTGACGCTCACAACATTAGAAACTCTTCTAAAATAGGTTGCCAACGGCCTCAATGGGTTAATGATTACTATACTTTACCACAGCTTCTGAAGATCAAAAAAAGATTTTGGACCTCAACTTTTAACTTATAGTTACAGCTTCACAGAGCAGCTAGCGTGGGCTGTGGCACCATTTAGACTGGAGTTATTATTTATATTCTTTTCTATAATGGAACATCTCAACAGTGCAGTTTTGCACTCAATATGATGGCCACTGTAAGAAAAGAAAAAAGCTGAAAATCTGAAAATCTAACCTTATTCAAGACCCATTTGGATACATCATACTTGGGGAGTTGGGGGTGATTTAACTTTAATCCGGTCCGGAGCAACATCCTTGTGCTTTTTATTTATTTATTTTTTATTTTCAGTGATTTTCTTTTTTGTGAAAACGTCGTAAGTCAAAGAAATCTTTGCTAATCTGATAAACATGGAACATGGGAATGTACATGATGACCAAAACTATTTCAGCCTTCAGCAGAGCAAGAGCTCATCAAATGAGCTGCTGTAGCGTCAGCCACAGGTACTTTAGCTACATTGTTTTTTTTCTGGCCTATATTTGTTTACATTTGGGGAAACTGGCACCATTTAAAAGTAGGCCAAATTGGCTATTAGCAGTTCCTGTTTGCAATGTAACCATGGATGTACAGACAACTATCACTGGATCACTTTCATACTGAAGGAAACTTAAAAATATGATGACTTTCTCTTGAGATATTTTCGTGTCTTCCCCGTGATTTCTAAGTGGACTTACGGACGTTTATTTAATGGACGTCAGAGTTAATGACTGAATGATCCTCAGGGAGTGTGAACAGTTGTGTTTCCTCTGTGCGTTCAGAATCGACTGAGATATGACTAAGATCAGTAGCTTCATCTCTTGGTCTACTTCCTGGCTCTTCGCTTTCTCTTTTGGCTTTGCCCGGTCAAGTGTCCATGTCTATTACAGGCCATATCCTGTCATTTCCCATCGCAGAAATGCAATCCAGAATGATGTGTTAAATTACAACAGATTATCATAAATATATTTTTTAGTAAAACTACATCATAGCAAATGCCTTAAGCCAGTTTCACGGTTTCTCTTTTACAACTGCTCAATGCTGCCACAGAAAATGAAGACGTGCATCAGTCGCAGGTGAGCTGGGGGGGGAATAAAGTCTTTGCTTCTGGAAAGGTGATTTTTCTCACTGCAGCTGCATAAACAGGACAGATTTCACTTACAAATTTCCTCCACTTCAGGCACACAACAAAAAGCATAGCAATCGAAACCAAAGCAGCTTTGAAAGACTTGGCTATTGTTTTGAGAAGCAAATGTTTTCAAAGTCACAAATAAATACTTTGTATATCTGTGGAGTAATGCAGCCTTTTGGAGAACAGTGAAAGCATGCTGTGTACACACACAGTCCTATCAGCCAGTCATTATTCATTTTCTCTTGTTCGGACTGAGACAATTCCATAATTTGATTGTGTTTTTCACAGGTCATTGTCATTTTCCTCGTCAGAAAATGGACAAAGACAGCAGCCAAACCTCGTCTGGCAGAGCCTTAACCCCTCGTGTGCACGGTCGTATTTTAAAATTGTGTTCCCGGCTGTCTGGGCACAGAAGAGGAGTCACATACAAATGAAAACGTGCATGTAATTTAACACACTGGAGACGCTTATCACTGCCTAAGCCATCCTCAGTATGCTGGTAAGATCTCTGTTAACTTATCATTTCTCTCGAGCGTGAACTTTGCTTTTCTCCAAGAGTGAAATGCGACCGACAGCTGGCAGAATGGAAAACCACCTTACAGCGCAACTAATGGTAGGGTTTCTCTGCAGTGTTTAGACAGGTGCAGGTGATGTATTCCCTTTCACTGGGTACATGCAAATTATCCTTGTTTATTGGAGTGATTCAGATGCTTTAAAGTGATGAGACATTGCATCAGATTGATGGATTCTGTATGCAAACACAACACTGTGGTGAATTCAGCTTCCCACGTATCTTTGAAAGAATAAAGCACTGTTCTCATCCGTCTACTATTT
>JAVQJV010117975.1:0-22889 GCA_036024995.1 Gadopsis bispinosus
ATGTTGTAGTCTAAACCAACTCTATCTGTATAGACCCAAGATTTCCACCATGAGCAGCACTAGGAGACAGTGGCAAGGAAACACTGCCTTTAACAGGCAGAAACCTCAAGCAGAACCAGGACCAGAACCAGGCTCTGGGTCTTGACCGGTTGGGTAGAGAGAGAATAAAAAGATATATATAGAGGGGGTGGGGTGGTATAGTGAGAGCATAAATGAAGTGGACTGCATAGTCAAACAGCTTTCCTGCCTTCTGTTGTTGTAGTCCTTCAGGGTTGACAGCTACCTTCTGCAGCCTCCTGGTGACAAAGGCCAACTGCTCTCCAAAGAAAAGATGACGACGATGACACAATATTGCAGATCAAAATGACAATTAGTATAATATTTGACTATATTAATTAAAATGCTACATTTCTGTTGTCAGAGATTTGTGGTGTTGGCTATAGATTGTTGGATTGTTGTTGGATATAGAGATTTGTAGAGTTGGCTTGGCTATACAGTATGTACCTTTAAAGAATAGATGGTCATCGCTCCTCTGCATGCTGGCTGTGAAGAGTGACGTCAGAGCCTGTGTTAGCCTGTGTTAAAGGGGGGGTTTTCCCAAATTATTGTCATTTCTTTTGTACTAAATTCCCTCTTTGTCTCACGCTGCGGCCTCCTGCATGAAAGCCGTGCTACACTCCCACCCACCACCCCGACCTCCACCCCTGATTCATAAGGCTTCTGAAAATGAGTCAGGATATCCAGCTGTCATTATGCCACCAAAAGTCTTAAAATACATCAAAAAGGCTCATTTAAAGGAATTCCTCTTGAATGTAGTTTATTCAAATACAAACGAATTATCACTGAAAAGTTAAAAGATTCAAAGATCACACCCTCTGGCTCTCTGCAAACAGGGCACATTACCTGAACGTTGGCACTGGAAGTAAACTGTGAGGTGTGGAACTGTTCAATATGACATCATTCCTTTGGGACAATGCATACAGGTGTGTTTTTGGGACAGGAAGTGTGGATTCAGACAGCCTTCTGTAACAGTGCAGCTGCGCCCAGAACAGTAACTTAAGAAGGTAAATATTGCATGTGAGGGTTGTATTAAAATATAGTTGATGAAATCTGAACCTATCTTTTAAATATTATCAGCAAGAACTTTGTCTAAATTAGTTTAAATTGTCAAAATGTTACCACATTTAAATAGCAGACATGGCATGTTGCTGCATTGATATTTTAAATGAGGCAGACGGACGATTGTTCAGTGACTCGAAGAGATGGGCTGGCACCATATCATAATATAGTATTATAAGAAGTATAGATCCTGTCACACAAAGTCTCATATTTGTAACTGTGCACGAGAGTTAAACATTCCAAACTGTATTCTTTTCTGATTTTGTTGATATTATTCTGTTTCTTTAATGACAGCTGGCGGCTTGTTTACCCACCTTTTTATTTACCACACACCTTCTGTAACGCTGAATTTGTGCAATTGTGACGGTCAAAGCATGCACAAGGAAGCTTTGCTGCATCACTGCCTGTGTGTCTTCATGTGCACGGCGGCGTCTGCCTCTGTGAGAGAACAAAGAAAGGAAATGTGTGTGTGCTGAAAGTCGTCCTTGAATATTTTTACTACAGGTGTGTCTCTTCCGAGAGCAGACACAAGTGAAACAGCATGACACACTCATCAAAAATGGGGGAAAAAGCCATTTCATGCAATAAAGAATGTGTTTACAACAGCTTCTGCTAAATGAAGGGCGCATTCGTTTTAATCAGATGGTTTTATTGTTTTTTTTTTTACTATGTTCCACATCTGTGCTGCGTCAAAACAAAGAGCGGCCACGCTATGAATAATGAAATGCCTGTACAGTAGCTTGGCATCTCTCCTGCGGTGTGCCAAGCCGACCACGACATCCACATCCCAGCGGCATGTTTATGCATGAGATGTCGTGCACCGTACCGCAGGGACCGGTCGCATCCAGACCCCGCGAAACAAAAAACCCTCCACCATCTGCACCCCGCTGACATTTCCCACACCAGCGAGAGAGCGTGAGCATCTGGTGTTCACCTCTTGGCTTCTGCAGGATTTGAAGTTGTCGTAATGTCATGCCGCCATGTGGTTTGTGTGCAGGAACCTGTGTGAGCCACATGACATGTGTAGCATACAGTTGGACTATCTTGTTAGTGTGTGTGTGCTGAATTCCAGTTTCTTCTTTCAGCGGCTTCGACATCGTTACCGCAGCTTTGGCTCGACTTTACAGGAAAGACTAACTTTGTTTGCCACCTCTTGCTACTCATTGGCTGTCCACGCACAGAAGGTTGACACGGCGATGAACTCTTCTAAAGGACTGTGACAATCTAATGTGTAGATTTAAAATCTAGCCGGACTTGTTGTGGATCTGACGACCGAGTGCCGACTCTACTAGACTGTCACTTATTTCACCTGTCTTAGAAATCATCTTGCTCCGGGTTATTTTTAGGGAGGGTTGGTTTGTCCAAAATCTTGTCCAATCTAGACCTCAACCTACCCTTGACTTTTCCTGTAGCGCCACCATCAGGTTATAATTTAAATGTCCAACACTTTTGTTTATGACCAAATGCCTGCAAAATTAAGGATATTCCCATCATCATCATCATCACATTATGCTTGTTTCACATCAGCATGTTAGCAAGCCAACCTGTGCAGTGTTGTTGAAGTACTGACAGAGCAGGTACATGACTGTGGACTCTTCTCTAGAAACAACATGTCTGTAACACTGATTTTAGGCTCTGATGTGTCGGGACACATTTTAGCCTTTTGGCTTCTCAACTTAGTCTTTTGTTTTGCATAACTAGATTTATTTCAACCTGTCAGCTAACGTGTCCAAAATGACCGTGCTAACATGGCATTTAGCAGCTCACTGCTCACTCACTCATCTGATAGGTGATGATAACGTTTTACTTTTGCTGTCATAAACCCAAGTGTTGGACTAAGTGATGATGGTGCTTATTGAAACGTGCAAAAAGTCATGAAAGTGAAGCACAACAAAATGCCCTTGTTTTAAGCACAAGAATGCTTATATCTAACGTGTTTTCACTGAAATTTGGAAGTGCATATTTGCAGTGTGTGTGTGTGTATCACTGTACAAGTTTTAGCACACCCAAGATGGCACCTTATTCCTGCCAACATAAACCTGGAATCATTTCTGGGCGCTGTGGGTTCAATGGCTTACATCAGCCCCTGGCCAAAGCCTGGTTTACAACACACCTCATACAATTTCCTTAATGATGCAGCACCTTGCTTACTCAGAGACTTGGCTCGGGAACAAAGGTGGCAAGGTTTGAAAGGCCTTTCAGTCTCAGCTGAGGGCACTTGTTTTCACTCCGGTCTGACGGACAGCACGGCTCAGCCATGTATCAAAGTGTGTTTGCGTCCCTCAGTGGGTGAAGCAGCATGAACGTTTCCAGTTGTTTAGACTTTAACACTTGCTCTGACCTTATTCTATAGCTGGGTGGCCTTGTACTGAATGGGACAATACAAAGAGATGGAACATAGAGAAAGGCCAGCAAGAGGAGGGAAGACCAAAGAAACCTGAAAACTGTGAGCACATTCTGGATGTCTGCACAGTTTCACAGAACGCTTGCAGCAGCACAAACAGCTTCTGACTTCATTTGTGTGTGTGCATGCAAGTGTACAGGTATGTTTGTGTGTGTTAAAGCCTGCACACTCCATTCCGTTTCCTCCTTAGAGGCTAAATGAAGTGTGACAGGGCATTAAAGCAGGTCCAGAGCACTGACGGGGGGGGGATTAATAGTAAGAAGGTGCTGATAGTTTGTGACAGTGGTCAGCGTATTGGTCTGAGGCTTAACACAACCTCTTTCAAGACCTGGCTAGGGAAGGGGGGATTGGAGAAACATCCCAGAAACCAAAGAGAGCCCTGACAGCTAACACCAAACCACAGAACTCTTACCTTAAAGGGCTTTGTCTTTATCCAAACCCAGGGTCTATGGATAGAGGGTGTCTTATACTGTACACATACTAAAACCCTTTGAGGAAAATGTGTGATCGGTGATTCCCCCCCCGGTACAGAAATCGCTGCCTCAACTGCATTTTGTGCTGATAATGAAAAGTGAGTGTGTTTCCATAATGACTAACGGAGGTAGCTGGCACTATCAGCAAACAGTCTCTGGGTACAACTGCCATCAGAGACCACTACCTGGTCCTCCACCTCCTTCCATTCTGCTGTTGCTGTAAACTGTCAGCAATGCAGCGTGAAAACCATGTGATTAGTCAGCTCCCAAATAAATCATTGTTCCACGACGTGTGACACAGTCACAACTTTTTCCCAACTTTAGAAACAGGTCCATTCTGTCTCATAGTAAAATCCGAGCCGTGGCGTTCTCTGTGAAGTGAGCGCCTTCTGGTCCTGTTGAAGTCCCATTCAATCGTAATGAAAAGACAGCAGCAGTTTGAATGAACACGAGCTGGGAAGCATGTGTGAGGTCCAGATACAGGCTCTGACGGGCAGAAAGAAAAGGTTTATTATTATATTGTTACAACCCTGCTAACCCCAATTAATGTTTGTCCCATAAGAGAGACTCAGAAAGAGACCGGATCATCTCAAGAGGGGAGACGGACTCGGTGTTGAGACAGCGTGTCTTGTTTCAGCTGAACAGACATGAAAAGTTGCACCAAGTGTGTCCTAATGTTTTTACCTTCTGCTCTCTTCCCTCTGCCCGTCGACAGACACCTGTGGTGCTTTCAGGTTAAGGCCAATATTTTGGGGATTGGGCAGCCGATATTTTTTGTGCATATATTCAATCACGTGGATTAACAAACAATAATAGTACAAACACTGCTACTGCTGCTTGTAGCTATACCACGCCTATTACCAGTACAGAAAACCGCAAACGCTACTAATACTATTACAAAAACAGTACCTTGTTTTGGGACCCAGGGCAATAAATCCAATTAGAAATCATATAAAAAGATACTCCTCATAACCAGATCTCACCGCAAAATCTCCTGATTCAGACCGTTTTCTTTATCAGCAGTAATCCAGCTGACTGACGTCTGTGTACGGCTGCCATGCAAATAGGAACTGCTAGTAGCTGATGCAGGATGACTTTACATGTACAGGAATATGAGCTAAAATCACAGAGGCGTGGATACAGTCGCTCCAACACTACAAACACAAAGTACTACAGCTACGTCTGCTGCTGCTGCTACTACCACTACAGCAATATTAGTACTATTACTGCTATTACTACATACCCAGTTTCAATGGTATTTCTACTTCTAATACTACTGCTGCCACTACTACATCCTAAACATAATTAGCACACTACTAAATGTATTGGACAGACATCCAATGCAAATGTCTAATCAATTCAAGTTAAGTTCTTATCATCAACAAATGATATTTAGCAAATCTACAATCAATGAAACCTCAGATGATCAGGTTGGATCTCTGTGATGGAACTCGAGGTTAATTGTAATTATTTTTTGAACCCAGCCATCTGAACTGTGCCTTTTCTCAGACAAATGTTTATGTTGACGAGCTATTCAGTTTAGTAATTTCCATAATATTTCCCTCTGGCTTTGACTGGTGGTGTAATAACTTGTAATAACCCAGTTCATTTCCAGGTGAGTAAACGCTGCCCTATGAAATAAAACGAGCGGTGCCTGATGACACGGTGGCCTGAAGTCTCCCAGAGAGTCCGTGCTGAATAACAACCAAACATTTTCCATTTAGTTACAGCTCATATCCACGTGAAGGTTAACAGGGAAACACTATGTATAATAATGTTCATGGATATATAATGCATCTCCTTTGTGTAATTAGACCCTGAGAGTATTTCACTGTGTTTAATGTTTCGTTCAATACTTGTTACACTCTGCTCCACTTAGCCAAGTCATCTTTAACTCCCATTAAACAATCTCAGACATCAGTTGTTAATAGCTGCATTTGTTACTGACGTGGGGTTGTAGACTTGGTTTTGTTGGGATACAAAGTGTGCTTACAAGGGACGAGAGAGCTGGCAATGGGGGGCGGTTATGATAATGCTGAGGTGACAGCTGTTCAGGTGTGGTGAGCAGCTGTGTCCACTGAAGGGGATGAAGCCGGAGCTCAGCCACCGTCCACGCCGCCATGACAGGAAAGGTAGCAGGCACACAAAGACAACAGAGCTGCATGCAAATGTGTGGTGAAAGTGAGCAGATGATAATTGAATATATTACGCCCAGACACATACTAATAAAGTCAAGGATCATTCTAATAAATTCAAGGAAGTTCCTTCGCTCTGCAAATAGATGACAGCACAGCATGTCAAGTCTCAAACCTCATATTAAAGGGGAACTGTGCATAAAAGATGTGTGTGCTTCTGATGCAGAGTACGTTGCAGCTCTGCACTGACGTTGTAATGTCTGACACAATAACCCTGGGACGTAACAATCGTAGTGACGTCATCAGGGTTATCTTTGCTTAAGCTTGGAGACCAGCACACATAATAGAGTTTAGATTTTTATTTTGCTCACTCACTTATCATTTTGTTAATTGATGAAACTAAACTATTAACACTTCCATTGTTGAAAGCATTTTTAGTTTACAGCATTTTTTCCACACCTGCCTAAAACGTTTGCACAGTACTGTAGCTACATTTAATAATTTGTGAAAGACAAGGTTGGGTAGCCACCTAAGCTTGATTAAAGCTACATATTTCTACTTTCACACCTGTTTCTTTCTAACTCTAAATGATGATCCAGCATTGCAGCAATCAGAGAAAGAGATCCCCCTTTATAACTACAGTGTAACCATCTGATGGCCTGGCTGCTCCTAGGGCTGTAATCCTGTCAGTCCGTTGCCATGGCAACCTGTAGGCCAGTCTGCAGCCACCTTGCAGGGACATTCCGGCCGTCTAGGACCCGGCCCCTTGTGACGTCACAAACTGCAGTCTGAACAAACTCTCATCGAAAAATGCTAAACATTCAAGTCATTTCATCAAGTAGTGATGCAATTACATTGTTTCTATACGCACTACTTGTTTCAGCACTTTTGATATATATATATATATATTTATATTGAAAAATTCTGTGTCGTTTCACTGAGCTCTACGCAGCATCGTAGCAACTTTTAACTCTGTATTGTTTCCAGACACAGCTGCCGGACAGCTGTTTTCAGTCGAATCCTCTGACTGCAGCAGACAGACAAACCTAGCAACTAGCTGGTGGAGCCCAAAACAGAGATAAAAGGAGGGTGACTATTGGGCTGAATGCTAATGTTGCTCCGTATCTGTTGTAAATCGACAGTTTATGCCGAGACGTTTTTCATACGACCTTAAAAAGGTTAGAATGTTGTGTTTAAATCATATTTCTGCTGCCCCCAAGTAGCCAGGGATTATATCAGTGCAAGAGCTGACAAGGTAAAGGTTTAGTCACATTTCAGAAGCCAATCTATTTGGGGATTTATTGAGCACTTATTTGATTGTCCATGTACACTCTGTTTATTCTGATATTTCTGAAGAGAAATCATTGATAACACCTACTTTACCCTTACTAGGTACAATCAGCTTTGACTTTTCAGCTTCTTTCAAACTCCCTTAACATTGCAGCACATCAAGCTACCAAAACCTTCCAAGAGGCCATGACTCTTGTATAACAACTCCTTCCTACTTGAAATTCTTCAGTGTGAATGCAAATACAAAAATCACTTTTTCACTTTTCCCACCGTGGAGGAAATAGACCTGATTGGATGCTTATATTCCATTTAGTCTTACCTTAGTAAAGGTCTGACAAATGCGCCTTGCCTACAGTTTCCCTACTTGCATGGGAGAATACTTCACGTCTAGGTAAGGTCACGACCTCATCAGAGTTCCCCTTGAAGTCCAGCACTGATTACTTAGAGCCAGGTTAAGTTGGATACGCAGCCCCAGCGGCCCTGTTGAGCCCTGTTGTCTCGTCCCCAGTAAGCTGCTCAGATCGATGGACAGATTTGATGGCCAAAGGGCTCATCTCAATCCATCGGCTTCATCAATCACCGTCCCCATTATAGCCCACACACTCCCAATCTCCCTGTCCTGTTATTTTATTTCTAATGCCTCACTCCCGTTTCTCTCTTCCAATAATCTCCAGACCTCCCTTCGTTCTCTAACTCTAATGTTTCTGTTTGTTTCCTGCAGCGTCTTCTCCCCAACTTATACATTATGAAGTCTTTTCTTTGTCTCTTAGTCGATCACCATCTTCCTTTTATCTCCCACTATATCCCAACATACGTCATCGCTTCTTGTCCCCCCCCCCCCCTCTCTCTCAGTCCCGAAGGCCTCGGGTTTCCAGCAGTGGTTTATAGCACACCTAAGGAATTCAGCTCCCTCAGTCCTGTTGGTTCAATTATTATTTTGGATTGAGCCTCAGTTAATCTACGGGAGTCTCCATGGGCAAAACCATCCTCGCAATCCCTCGAGCAGGAATATGTATTTGCATGGATAAATAGTTTGTGGTTAAATGGGTGTTGATGTTTTAGTTTGAATCACAGTAATGTGTGTTACCAAATTTTGCCTGTTGTTGTAGATGCACCCCATAATTTAAGAGAATCGGGGGAGGATGCACATGGATTTGTGTGATCATCACCAGCCCTATCTGTTCCAGTCCCTTCGTTGCAAAGCAGGCCACCAATTTGATCAGAGCCCAATTATAGCAATTGCTCAGATAGTCATGGGAGAACAGCGGCAGCTTGAAAAGATGAATGAAACCGCAGAGACTTGAAGAGGTGTGGAGATCAAAAGAGAAGATGGAAACAACAAAAGACCTGTTATACATGAAAGAGCGAGAGAAAATGACAAAAGATGGTTGAATAGGTAAAAGTGGGAAGGTAAGGAGTGAAACGTTTTGTTTAAAATGAGATTTAGAAATTTTTAAGATCAAACATGACCCGGATAATCACAAACGTTCCATACTTTGCCTCTGTAGCTGGGTAAAAACATCTGTTCTAACAGTTTGGACTGACCTGCTGCTTAGTACTCTCACATGACTGACTGCTGATCACAACTTTGACATTTGCATTGTTGCCAAAGAGCTAATTGTTTTAACAGTATTGAATATGAGGGAATAGAGAGTCTAAAACAGTAAGTACTATGTTGCATTTTCATATAAGCTTCCTGTACCGGTGTGTAACTGCTTCACTAAAGTTTCAGAGTGAGAAGGGCAGGCAGCAGGGGAAAGACCAGAACAGGCAGAATGATTTCATGTAAAAATACATGGCTGACAGTCAAATACATGTTGATTGGTAGGTCGGTCTGCAGAAGCCTAAAAACAAAGCACCAGGTAGGACAGCACAGAACCGACAAAGGAACAAAGGAGCCGGGCTGGTCTATGTAGAGAGGCAGATGAGGGAACTGACAACAGGTGTGTAGTTGGGTGACGTGAAAGGAGGAAAAGTCCGAGGGCATCTGGTGGACTAATAGAGAACAGCACTGAAGGGCTGGAGAGGAGGGAGACAAAAAATGGTTTGTAGACAATCACGAGACAAGATAGCAACTGAGCTAGCTAGCTGTTCTAACTAGCGGTAGCATGATCCCAGCTGGTTAGCATGTAAGTAGTTAGCTCACTAGTTCAAGAACATTCTAGCACAATTTCACAAGAACATGTGGATAAACTACATTGTGCCACTTTCTTAAGGAACCATACTTTAGCAAGAAGCTGTGGCTTGCAGATTTAGCATGTGTGCATATAGAAGTTGTAGCAAACGCAAAGGTATGTCTGCATGCTTCCATGTGGATAAAATCAAGTGACAACATACAAATATCACGTCCTTTTCATCAACTTTCACTATTGTAAAGGAGAATCCACTTGTGCAAAGGGCAGCTGCAGGGATGTCCAGGGGACGACTGCTTCCAATGATCTCTTTTATTCAGACTTAAAGACAGGACATTAAGCTTTTTGGAAATCTGTAGGAGGCTTCCTCTGCTCTACCCAGTGATGCTGCTCTACCCAGAGTTTGCATTTTCCAAATCTTTACAGTAGAGCTGGCCAGAGAAATGTAAAATCTGAATCATGACCAAAAGTAATAATGCACAAAAGCCTCAGAATAAGACAAATACCCTTCACCTACTTTGTTCTGTATTTAAACAAACAGACCAAGTTTCAAATAATATCCCATTTAAAAGTAGAAACCTCTCCAACCACTGTCCATTTTGTATTCTATGTTAAGAGTAGGATGGATAATTTAGTCAAAATAATATATAATACAATATCAATCAAGCAGAAGCAAACGTCCATATCCCTCCTCTTGTTTCATGAATGGTGGCAAAATCAAACTACTGTTGAAATGCTAACAGGTTTGTGGGTCACTGGCTGGCCTCAGATAAAGAGAGTGGTCAATGTCCAACGCAAAAACAACTTCAACCAGAAGTGACTACTTAGTGGCGACTGGTGTCTTCGAATGAATGAAGCAGTTTCTTGAGTAAGCCTTAGGAAGTCCAAATGTCCTTTGGATAACCAGTCGGGGTTTTAGACTTTGGAAAAACAACATCTTGGCTAATTGTAACTTTACAGGGTTGATTATCAAAATTATAAAAAAACTGAATTTCTCACTAACCGTAGTGGTATCTAGCCATGCAAACTTACCAGTCGATCCAACTCTTGCCTATAGTCATGAGCTTTGGGCAGGGACGGAAAGAATGAGATTGGGGATACAACTGGCTAAATAAATGAGTTTCTTAGGTACCAGGCAGGCTGGGCTCACTCTTAGGGATAGTGTAAGGAGCCCAGACATCTGGATGGGCCACGCTTCTTTTGTGTGGACAGGAGCCAGTTGAGGTGGTTCATCTCATCATGATGCCTCCTGGTTCCTCGCCTTGGAGGTTTTGTGGGCAGGTCCAACTGGTAGGAAACCCAGAACACGCTGGACAGATTTTACATCTCATTTGGCCTGGGAATGTCTCGGGGACCCCCCAGGAGGAGCTGGAAAGCGTTGCTGGGGAGAGGGACGCCTGGACATCCCTGCTCAGCCTGCTGATTTGAGGACTTGAGGAAAGAGCCACACAAGAGCTGTAAGCAAGATGGTGACACGAACTTCGGACCAGAGTAGCAGCAGATTGTCTCTGGAGCTGGAACGTGATGCAGCTGCGTCTAGGGGATCGTACAACACTTGCCATGTAACTTCAACATCCCTGGTTTGAATCCAGGGCAGGGACCTTTGTTGCATGTCACCTCCATCTCTCTGTGATGTCAGATTTCCTGTCTGACGCTCTACTGTACTCTGCTGTATCACGGAAAGGCAAACATGCAGTGGCGTGTGTGCATCTTGTGACTTTGTTTTCATGTGTGTGAGAGAGAGAGAGTAATGCAAAACATTCAAATGAAATAAGGATAATTTACTTTTAAGTGCAACTCTGTAAATTCAGATTCCAAAGGGTTTAATGAGCTCTCAACACTCACACACAGTGTGATGTGATCTATAGAAATGGAAAGGTGGTTACTGAGTGAATTACTCTGCTCCTACATACGATCCATACATTACTGTTAGTTGGGCATTAATTTCAATATGGCTACTGTACCTCTTCATACTTCCCTAGACATAAGCCATTCATTAGCACACACACACAAAGTCATTCCCCAAATTTAATCGCTGTGGAATTTACTTTTGTACCCCCAGAATATCAGTTGGGCTACATCTTTTTTTTTTGGAGGAGACAAAAATGAGTTCCTCCCTTTGATTACAGACTGTGATGAATTGTTGATGTGTGGTCTGTTTCTGGAGAATGCAAAGCGGGATCAGGAGGTGGTGTCACACACTTGGATGGAGCACTTGTATTTGACTGTTTTTGCTTTAAAAATTCATGAGTGCATTCTTTCTCCAGAGCCTTGGAGTCTGTCTGTCTTTATCCCTCCACCCATTCTCTTTCATTCTTTAATGTTTTCCCCTTCGGTCTTCTCCTCAATAGCTGATTGATAGCTCTCCATTGACACACAGTTGATGGGAATGTCTTGGGGACAAACGGTGGTTGTCAAGCTGGAGTTCATGGTAAACTCAGCTATGAGCCTGACTCTCAATGGGACTCTTGTAGCTCTTGCATGAAGTCATCCAGGGGTCCTGACCACCCTGTTGACTTTTCCCCAATAAAAGCGATTAGGCTCATTGTCCACTGGCTTACAAACAAGAAGCCCACAGTGTCTGATTATGTGGTTGTGGTATTACAAGACGGCTACAATAGAGCATTACTTCCTCTACAACTGTTTGATTAGGTCACCAAGTTCATCACAAAGTTCCTTGCAACTTGTTATCTAAATCGGCAGAGTGTACACATACTTCTGTCTTTGCCCATGAAAGGGACAAGCTCCCATACTTTGTTCGCTTTAGCATGACATGTTTTCCGATGCTTGTTGACACTAAGTATGGTTCTGATTTATTTCTATTGAATTACAACTGACTGGCATGGCATTGCATTTGAAGAAAACAACTATTTCTTCTTACAGCTATAGTTAGATTATCAGCCAGTGCCAATTCTGGCCTATAGTCCAATGAGCTGTAGGTAGAAGCTGCCAAGTTGCAGTCTTGACACAGTGCTCTGTACACTAGAGGCAACAGAGGAGTCTGGCTTCTGTGCGGTTCAGCAGTTTTGTCAGTGTGGCTACGTATGCTGCTGCCAAATAAACACTCTCTCTGCCTCCTGCCAGTAGTGATTTATGGCCGAATACATCCTTGCCCTGTCCATTTCATCCCCAAAGAAAAATCATTTTCCAATTGAGCAGAACTTTGGTCTTGAAGCTCAACTCAACATGGGGACAGAGAGGCAGAATATTTTATTGGCGTTTGGATGAGTGATGCATACCTCAGTCTCATGGGGCTGATGGACTGTTAAACTTTAGAGACACCGTTTATTTTCCCTTCTCATGTACAAGACAGAATGCTGAAAGCTATAATTATAGATTTATATTGTAGACAGGGCTTACTTGTAGCTAGCAGGCCAAATGTATTTTGTGTCAGAGGAAGGATGCAAGCTGTTTGAGGGTGTAGCATACTACTGTCATGAGGTGCGAGGTATAGGAGACAGGGAAAGAACATAAGATAAGAGAGCGCAGGCAGCCGGGAGCACAATGAATGTTTATTCTGACAATTGTAACGACAATTAGAGCTGAAACAATTAGTTCATTAATCAATTAGTCAATTGACCATTGACTGTCGTTTGAGTCAAGCAAGAACTCGAAAAATTCTCTTAGTCCAACTTCTCCAAGTGTCCATGTTTGATATGAAAGTATGTTGAGTCTCGTTGGGATTTAGACTGTTTGTTGCACCGGACAAGCAGTTTATAGACTCGATAAATCCAGAAAATGTTCGGTAGATTAGAAAATAATAATAGTTAGCTCTAATCACTATTTGCTTAAAAGCTGCATTAATAAGTATTTTGATATCAAGGCTGGATGAAATGGCTGTTTGCTGTTTCACACATCTCTACAGAGCCTTTGGTGCAATGTGTTGCTTCTTTGGTCTCTGCTCCCTTTGAGCTCATTTCCAGCAGCAGCTAGTAGCTGTTTTCTTTGAGAAGCCACTGTACCTGCACCTAACCAGCACCAATCAGCTGACAAAGTTCTCAACTGGCAGGCGAACTTACTGTAGTCAAACATTTAGATTCTTCACTGGACTTTGTAGGGACTAACATAGAAATAAAAGGAGAGTGAATATTGAACTTCTATTTATCAAGTGGCCAGAAACACATCTTCCAATGAATACTAATATTGCTCCGGATGTGTTGGATGGGTAAATAGGCCACAACTTCAGGAGTTAAATGTCAGATGTGGCTTCAAACGGGAGGCTAAGCTAGCTAAAGGAAAAAGACACCAAGATTGGCTCGGGGAGGCACAAGTACAAAGTGTGCAGTAGATCAGATTCTTAAGCCAAGGGGCCAGTGCTGTTACTTTGCCTTTCTGGCTGCATTGTAAGAGTGTCAAGCTTTGCATCAGTATCTCATTAGGAGGACAGCTGTGCAGAGGCGGACAGGCTGTTTCCAGAAACACTGGTTGAGTCACAGTAGGCCACAGACCAATCGGCGAACACTTTCTACATGCTGCATGACTCAGAGAGCCTCACACAGCATCTCGTTCGCACATTCAGATATGGATGCCATCTAATTCCTCATCAGCAAAAAAAGTTTTTCTGACAGAGGCAGAGAAAAAGCAGCATCTGTTAAAGCTGTTACCAAGGTTGCTATCAGCCCTGGTGAGTGGGCTGCTGCACAGGGAAATGTCCTCTGCTACGGTTTTCTTCTGTGGAAGCCAAGCTCCACCAAGGTTGGAGCTCCTGAGTTTTGGTTACTTTGAGTCCAGTGACCAGAGACTCTACGAAAAACTGCATAGAGTTTCTTTTTGATTACTAACTTCAACTGGATGCTACAGGTAGTGTGGCCTTGCCCTGACACAAGAGGGCAATATGAAGGCTCTACTTAATGCCAGAGGGTAGGTTTCATAAGGATACATGTTCTAGGATGAAAACACATTTGAGAAATGATTTGGGCCTGCAGTCAGGTATCTTATTAAGTCAGCTGAGAAAGACAGCACAGCTTTCGTCCTATCCGACAAGAAAATCAACCAGAAATGTAGCTCCTGAACTTGTTAGCTGTCTTTGATTTTCTCAGAGGCCACCCAGGCTCAAAACACCTTATGCACCAAAAAGCATGCAGCCATAATCATGTACTATCATCACAGAGAATATGTGATGTTAATGTTTTCCACATTAAGATGTATCAGGAGTGTCCATACTGCAGCTTAGCTTTTAGGTGGCAGCCACCTTCAACACAGCCTGCTGTTGGCAGCTGCCTCTGGGCCGGACCCTTCGGCCAATCAACTCCCCTCTGCCTAAAGGCAGGCCTGGGTTTTTCTCTCGCTCCACTACCTAGAACTGCCTGCCAGCCTGTCAATCACACCACTAGGCTCCACAGTGCTGCCTGACCCACTGGCACTCTTGCCATGGCAACGCAAATCCCAGCAGACCGAGCTGTCAAGAACAGGAGTTCTCAGAAATATGAAAGACACGTCTGATCCAGAGTACACGGATGCATGGTGTTTGTGCCTCAGAGCAAGATGTCCTGATCATATGAATGATGCATCTCTCATTTGTATTCTTTAGATTTGTTTTTTGAAGTATTGTAATAATGTTGTGTGTATCCCCTAACCCAAAAACAAACTCATACTATAAAATAAAGATTTGATAATCAAATCGGCCACAAGAAAAATATATTCAAAATTCAACAAACGAGGCTTTGAGGAACACTGAGGAAAGCTCTCCTTAGAATCAAAGTGGCCAACAAAACCATTATTTGTTCAGGGGAGTTTCTCCAAACACCTCAAAAAATACTCATCATAGAAATCAGCAGCAGTGCAGATGGAGTTCCTCCCTTTGCCTGAAACACAGAGGAGACATTAGTTTTCTTCTGCAGGTCTGCTGACTGACCAGTGGTGCTTTAAAATATACGTGTTGATGCAAAACCTTTCACCAAGTTTTGTTGCCTAAAACTACAGCAACAACAGTTTGTTCCTTTAACAGAAAGTTTTTTTAAATATGCATTTTTCTTTTATTCGACCTGAAGTCTTCTGTGACATTATTAAACAGCTCATTCTGCTTGTATTTGATTTTTATTTTGTCCATATTAAAAAATGAATAGAAAATGATTAATTAAAAAAGGGATTTAACAAATTTAGAATATCGTGCTTTACAGGTGGTACTATCAAAGATTGGAACAATTGTAAAAAACTGTATTGGGAAAACTATTAGTGAAATAAGCCAAAACCATCTTCATGCCCCCCAGTTTGAGACCTACTGCACTAACCAGTGTCTAAATCTATCTCTCTCCACCACCTTGTCCTGCAGGTCATCCTGATCCTGACCAAGTACTACCATGCTGACTCCACCAAGGTGCTGGAGAGCTCACTGTGGAGGTAGGCCAAACGTTTACACCATGTCTGCCCTTGCTGGATGTCTTTATGTCATGTCTCATGCACACCTTTCCGCAGAGTGCTAACAGCAAGGTCAGTGCAGCGCTCGGTTTCTTCTCTGCTGTGCTTCTTCAAGGAGACAAGAGTGATACAGAGCGCTGTGGCGGACAAAACATCAGCAGGCAGCTATGAGTGAAGTGGGGGAGCGGAGCATGGCACTGCGAGGCCAGAGCGGGCATCTGTTTGGGCAGATAGTATATCAGCATGGCACGGGGCAGGACGGCGGGCACCGCCACTGCCAGGGAAAGGGTTCAAGTCTGTCTGGCAGACCTTCTATTTAGCAAAACTGTCTCTCGCCAAATCCACTTCACACTTCTCCTGCTTTTAGCGGCAGAAAAAGCACTGCACCTATTCCACTTCACAACACAGGAATCTTGCACTCGTACATATATTCTCATGGAATATTAATTTCCTCTTTATTCTACATCCACTCCCTACCAGCACCTGGGGTGCTGCTACGCAGCTCAGCTTGACCTTCTCATAGATAGGGGTGTGGATGAAACTTAATTATAGTGAAATTTCCTAATAAAATTTTCAAAATAGACAGAGCTCATAACACTGGCTAAAATTAGTCATCTAGAAGGCATTCGCACAGAGTAAAACGTGTCTGATGGTGGTAGTTAATTCATGCCATTCACCTCACAGAGGGCTCCATGACTTCAAAGCTTCAGCCTCTCATTAGCTTTGACTGCCTGTCTCCCTGGAGGACAGATATGAATTATGTACATATTTTTTCTCCTTCCCTGTTGATATTTTAATTGTTGCAGTGCATGAATAATGCTGCAGATTCACCACTGGATAGCCCACTTGAGAAAGAAAAAACACAGCAAGTGGTTGAATTTAATCTGAACTGAACCTAAATTGACAGATTCTGAAAAAGCTTGCTGGCTGCCCGTTAGCATCATTGTCCAAAAAGTAGGAATTACCATGAAATTAGCATGTTTCCAAGAGAATCCATAAGGCTCTCTGACCGCGCATCTTAGTAGGTATTATGTGTACATCAGCCTGCCGCGGCGTGTGGACACTGGCATATAGGCTTTGAAGTCCCAGTGCTGTAGGATCAAACAAGCAAGATGGGGGAAGATGAATGGGTTTGCTGTCTTGCCCTGTCAGGTGGCGTAGATCAAGATGCCAAGTTTCACACGGGGGGAAAGTTAACAGCACAGAGAGGAGAAAAGTTTTTCAGGGCAGCTGAGTTAATGAACTCAGGCCCTCTTAGAGAAGCGGTGGTCTATAGAGGCTTGTCTTGTGTCAACAGGCAAAGCACACAATCTGTGTCGAGCAACTATAAGTGTTAGTGGCATAGGCGGATTCAACCCAAACAGCCGGGTATCAGCCAGTTAGTGTCAGTCACCCTGTGTTAGAGAGTAAAACCTGCCTCACTGTGCTAAACCACCTTAAAGAATCATTTTAGATGGCGTTGTAGTATCTCACGATGGTCTAAAAATGCTGTTCTGCAGGTTATTCCAGAAAAGAATGCAGCCCAGTGATCACCTATTCAACAATCAGTTTCATTATATGTTATATGTCCAGCACAGCCAGAGAAGGATCAAGCATGGCATTCACACGCCATCAATATACTGGTCGTTTGATGACAACTGATCAAACTCCATTTGAGATGTGGGTACTTGGACTTTGAGTTCAAATAATTGTGGCAAAAAATATATATTTACATTTCCCAGACATGAAGTGAAATATCGTTGGTGTACAAATTGTGAAAACGTTTTAGCTGTTTGTGCCAAGTTGGTGCATGAAGGCGATCGAACCGTAACAAGAAGCGTCGATTGCCTAAACCTGTCCAGATAACAACCAGCTGATAGATGCAGAAAACATACGAGTCCTGTGTGTTGTTGCTGGAAAAGTTATATCACCAATTTAGTGGAGTCGGTACAAAGCGGGTTCAAAAACCTGAACCGGTCAAGTAGGCCAGTCAGTACGAACTATATCGTGTGTCCAAAGTTAAAACTCTTATTTCAGACAAAAACCCTGAACTGCTCCGTGCACTCACAAGTGTGAAGTTACCAGCTCGTACCTTCTAATCAGAAGCATAACTACACTTGGTGCCATGTGTGTCCCAGTTGCTGTGGACAGTTCTGTCTGTCCTCAGGCTAACATGGCTGCCTGTTACTCCTGACGACTGAGTTCTTGGGCTGATAAAAGAGCTCCAAACATCTGCCCTCACTTGTCTCATGAGAATGGCTCTCTTTGTGAAGGCAGAAGGGGGGGGCGGGTTGGCTGGCACCTCACGGACCACCTGAGTCTTTACCAGACAGTTTACGCTTGTCTTTGAAGTATGCAAATGAAAATGGGAGTCAGATTTATCCATGTGAGGTCGTAGACCTGCCTGTTGGAAACAGGTCATCTGTTGCTCTTTCCTTCCTTGTTTCTTTCATTCTAAGTAACGGGAGCTTCAGTGTGTTCAGGATGTCGTTGGGTTTATCTTCAGAGGAGGCGAGTTACAGCACTCAGAAGCCGTCATGGCCCCTCCTGACTGCATCCCTTTGCCTCCAACATTTCTAGCTCTTGCATGTCTCTGTAGTATTGACGCAGTTGAGCCATACTTTTGGATAGTTTGTCGAAAGCATACTTGATGTTGCACATGAAACGTAACTATTAGCTGTGTGAGGAGTAAAAAAAGAGAGCTTGAGAGAGAAGTTCAAACACTGCCTACCTCCACACCTTTGCACCCCCGGCCAGTCACTACGAACAGTAAAGTAGGCATGGCGGTCAAGGTGTCGGTTTTCATGTTCAGCAACAGGTTTTTTGATGCTGTTAGGCAATCTGACAAGAACATTGTTTGAATCATACAGAGACCATTAGTGCCTTAAGTGTGAGATATTAATCTGAAGTAATTAGAGCATGTCTGCAAGCACTGATAACCTACATCCTCAAATCTTTCTGAATCTGCTCAACAGCACAAAACAGGAGGAGAGCAGAGTTTCTGGCAATTAGCGATGATGGAGAGAGTGGAAGGCTTAATATGAGACCAACAATACGTTTCCACTCTGCGTCTTCCTTGAGGACACTTAAATAATATATTTGTTAAATAATATATTTGTCTAATCTGATATTTTCTCTCAGTCAGTCTCAGTCCAGATGTATGCCTTAAATACAGATCAAATTCATATGCTGCATCAGAGTTAGTGGGTGGGGTGCTTGTTCAGCATTGGCTGTCTGTTGTCAAGCCATGAAATACATGAAGTAAACGTCACTTTTTTTAGTGTTGGATCCTCAGTGCAATTATTCCTATTTTTAGACCATACAGACCTTCAAATATCAGGCAGTCATTGCTGTCCATTGGTGAATGACGGATGGAATGGACAGTAATATCATATAGTGATCAGATTAGCAGATCATATCTTGACTAGTTTTAACGTCTCCAAAAGGGCTCAATCTAGATGTGAAGTCTTGTAAAAACTTAAAAATACAGCATTTCTGTTAGCTGGATAAGATACATACTAGATCTACCTGGGCTCTATTCCAGGTATATTGGATATTACTTCATCTTCCCAAAATATTGATTATAAGTCTTCAAAATGGACCTTCAGAAACCCATACTGGTATTTATATCCTCACTTTTGCCGTTAAAAATGTGTTTAACTCCAAGTACCCATGTGTGTTCCATTTACTCCCACAGTAATCACACACGAACAGAAACAGGGTGCTGGTGTGAGAGTCAGAGGGTTTTTATAATTCATGGCGTCTTCACACATCTTTTGAAGAGGCGAGGGGGGGCTGGTAGCCACCGCACTGGGGGGCTTCACTGCTCCATTATGGATGAAGAGATCGTCTGACAGACCAGCGCTTTTTCCGTACAGTACAGCAACCACACCACACTTCCACAAACACACCATCAGACAACATGTCCGGCATATATCCTAATTGTCTGATATGCTAAAGTGCCTTATCAACCATAACTATAGAGCCAATTTCATTGATATTCGAAATGTAAATACTTTACATTATACATTAGGTCGGGCACACACATTCTGCTCTTTGAAACTCAAATTGGAACAAATGGCTCAGATTTTGAAAATAAAAATAGTAATTTCAGAAACATTTATCCCTTTACAGCCATTCCTTTTGAAATGCTTGTGTATGGGAAAACATATCTTTGGTACACAGTCACATGTCCTGCAACACCAACAGTGCCCACTACACCAAAGTCAGCTCACAGCCCAGGACTTGGTTTATAGCAGAGTGCAACATGGACTGAGGCGATTAATCATGTCACAGTTTTAATAAAGAAGCCAGTCAACAAAGTCCCCTTACACAGTAACAGCGCCGTGCACAGGCATGTTGGGGGCGGGGGCTCAAGTGAAAAGTTACTTTTAGTTTTACATTTATTTCAGTACCCATACACTCGTGCAGATGAGAGCCCAGCAGATTTCTAGAAATCAATAAATTTCACATAAAGGTCTTTAGTGTTCACTGTTTCTGTATTTATCATAAGAACAGGCAACGACGAAGAAAACAATTTAATGGGCTACAAAATAAATAACCATTCAAAATCAACAAATCTTTACACAAAAATGAAAAAGTCTGTTCTCTGAATAAATTAAATAAACCAACCAATCTAGCTTCCAAAGTACAGAGCAGGCCTACGGTCAGTTGCAATAAATAGTCTATGTGCATTCTGCTGTCCTGTTGTGTGCCTGATGCTGAACATGAAATGTGCGTAAAGACCAGCTTTTGTCTTTGCTATTCAGTGCATTAATTTGCATCCTGTGCATGGAAGGTAACAATGTAAACTGCTATGTAGAGAGGCAACTACAAAATGCAAACAGTCAGTGGCTGTAAGAATGCCAGCGATAACAGTATCAAAATCATGATTTATATGAGCAAAGTCTTTTTTTTTATCTTTAAATGAGAATGGGGTAACATGGGGCATATTTCGAGAATAATAACATTTGAAAGTGCTGTATTTAAGTAGAATAACAGGGAAAGTACAGACAAAGTGAAAGCAGTAATAGTAACTTAATTCTACAGTCAATCATGTATCTTTGCTTATTGGCTGCAGGGTAGCGCCACGTCTACAGCTCACTTCCCACTTTGATGCCTCCTTAATCAGTTAGTTTCAGACAAGGCTACACACACACACACAGTTATTCCACCATTCCAAATGTGCTGATGATTAGCCCTCCCTGGGGTCCAGATCCAGCTTCCCCAAACTAAACTAGGAGAGAGAGCCACAAAGCAGAAACATACGCTGTTGGGCTTAATCAAGACAGCATGTCTCCTTTTCCTCTTCACCTCATCCTCTAACCCCCCTACCTCCCTAACCCCCTTCCACTCATTTGTTTCCCTCTCAGGTTGATTCTGTCCATTTTCCTTCTTCCTTTCTCTTCGTTCTCTGTGTTTCTCTGTTGGTCCAGATGGTCTGGGGTGCTGTAAATACTTAATGTAGGCGAGAGCATCGTCTTCCATTCATCCCTAACCCCCCACCTCCACCACCTCATCACTTCCCTCCACCATGCATATTTCACAGCCTGAAGAGAGAGAGAGAGAACCCAAGAGACCTCTGCTTGCTACCTAAGACGGCAGGCAGTGAGTCTACTCTCAAAACAGAAGTGGTTTGATATAGAACCAGAAAATAGTTCTCCAGGGTCGTACCATAGTTGGGGTAGAACCAACACTCTCAGAAAGGGTCTGTATTACAGTAACATATACAAACCTCCACCCTGAGTTAAGATACCTTAAAGAACCTTTCTGGGAATGAAAAGAATGAAAAGCACAAGCAGAATGAAGAACTCAAAGAGCTGCTTCAGTGATGGATGATTCGGCAGAATCCTGGAAATATCTCTATTTTCATTTTACAATCACTAATAATTTACTAACTTATAATTAGTGCTTACTGTCATTCACTGGTGTGATATATGTGACACTACAATTTATATGTAATGCCTCTACAAAAGTTTGATTTCGGGGGCAGATTATGCCTTTATGAGATAGTGGTTAGATTAGTTTAACCCCCCAACATGAGGGACTATGCAAGTTTGAGCTTAATTTTATCTCCCTTGTTCATCTGGCAGCACTTCTTTACAGAATTCAGAGGAGCAGTGATATAGGCAAATAACTATGTTACATGTACATAAAGACAAGGCCAGAAAATGAAATGCATTATTAAAAATCAATTTCATGTCATTTCAAATGACCCAAATCAAACTTGCCCACAATGTTGTGTTATCGTCAGCAGCATGATGGGTCTGGCTAACGTATAATATAATGATAATTGGACCCCAGGGTCGTTTATGGGTCAATCAGGATACACATATACATACACACATGCAGAGAACAATACAGTCACGTTCCACGTTGAAATTCATCCTCGGCTTTTAACCCATCTGGCCATCCTTTTTCCGAGGGGAGCTGCAGCAGTGGTCAGCCTTCTATGGCAACCAAATCCAGTGCACATCCCTGTCCTGTCTTGGTCAGGGACCGGGGACAACGTAGGGTTCAGTGTCTTGCCCAGGGACACTTCGACATGTAGGCAGGAGGAGCTGGGATCAAAACGCCAACTCAAGGGATGAAAGTCAACAGCTCTAATTGCACAGCTTAACCTCCTGCGCCACACCATGCTAAATACTAAAATGCTCACAGTGGATCCTGATTTCTGCATTTTCTGAACTACTTTTACCTTTGGTGGGGTGTGTTAGACCTTTCTGCTGTTCTTGGTTATCTCTGACGTGTGACTACAGTCAGGTAACGTGTTAGGAACAAAAGGATGCCACATCGTTTGATGGAAATGAAAATGATCACCCTACAGAGGCTGAATTCAAAGACACCCCGAATTTATCTGAAATGTCACTGCAGCAACTCAACATGGTCCTCAGTAGTTTGTGTGGCCTCCACCTGTAAAACCATTCCTGTTTTGGGGGTCGTCTCATTGTTGCCCTCTAGTGCTCCTGTTGTTAATGTCATTAACACCAAAGCAGCTGAA
>JAVQJV010117977.1:0-13719 GCA_036024995.1 Gadopsis bispinosus
CCTCAGCTGGGGCCTTCTGGTTGTCCAGAGTCGAGGCTTAAATCTAAAGGTGACCGAGTTTTTGCCATCAGGACCCTGGACTCTGGACGACCTGCCTGAGGAGATCAGGCTGCAGAGTCTTTTAAATCACTTCTTAAAACACATTTTATAGACTTGCTGTCATGTGATGTCGTCCTCATGTCGTCTTTATATTTTTGCTTTTATATTGTCATGAGTTTTAATTATTTTTATTTGTTTTATTATCTGTTTTTTAAAAGGTGCTTTATAAAAATTATTATTGTTATTCTTACAGCAACAATGTAGAACACCAAATCAGAATCAGGTTCGGCCAAGGTGCCATTGATTTTCACATAAAATGAATTTTTGGTATATTGGTGCATAACAATAAACACAGTAGAGAATCTGAAGAAAAATAAAGCAGGTACAGCGAATCAAAAAGGCATAAATATGAAATTGACAATCACACGTGAAAACATATTATAAATATAATAATAAATAATCTACAATGTGGCTTACGTGAAAATGAAAGAGCTGTTCTCAGAGGTCACAGCTGTAAAAAGGTAAAGTAGTTGCTTTAAACATGTGAAGTGGCAGCAATGTGCTGCTGTGGGCGAGCGGCACACAGGACATGCGTCCCGGCCTCCAGCAGCAGTACATGTCGCGCAGCGTGTCATTCGATCTGGTGCTGGGAGCTCTGGGACGCCGGTTCACTGTCAGGTCTTTGAAGTGCTCAGAAGGTTCTGCTTAAAGCTGCTTAAAGCTGCTTAAAGCGTACCTTGTTGAAAGTGAGCCAGTGAGAGGAGGCGCACTGAGATTACTTTGGCAGTAGTTAGAATGTGCACAGCGCCGCGCTCTCTGAGGAGGCCGATTGAGATGCATCGCTTGCCCTCGTCTCCTGACCTTGAACGGCGAGCGACGACGAGCATAAGTCACGAGTTCCGCTAATTCACTCTAATCGACCACGGCCGGAGTTCTGATGTGCTTGCGTTCGGATGCAGTCGAATGAGATGCACATACAGGGCTATTTGAATGCTAAAGAGCTTATTAGCAGATAATAGCTGCGTATTAAGAGCAAAGTGTTATTCCTCGAAATGAAGCGCAGCGTTTCTACCTACTGCTCTTGAGTTGTCTTGTGGAGTGTTTGTGCCTGGAGGTAGAGAGGGGTGCTGAGTTCCCCACCGGTTCCACACTGCAGTTCTGCAGTGGCTGATGAAACAAAGTGCAATGATGTACCAGAGTAGCGTAAGAATGCAGTCAAGTGTGAAAACACAATGAGAGCCCCGTCGGTTCAAAAACAGAGACGAAAGTGCTGCGGTTGTCTTTTTCCATCCATCATCACAAACCGTAAATTGGTCATGATCAAAGTTTGATTCCTGCTTTTTGTTTCCCCGTCATGTTCTCCCTGTGACGTGGAAGCGATGCGCCTCGGCTCTTCTAGCCAGGAACAGGCTGCCGTCGTCTTTTTAACAAACACGTTGTTCTCCCTCCTGCAGACAAACACGAGACCAAGCTGAAGGGCGTGATCTACTTCCAGGCAATAGAAGAGGTGTATTACGACCACCTCCGCAGCGCCACCAAGGTACGCTGTGAATGAACTCTTGTCGTCTGCTCAACATTCAGCTGATCCCCATCTGTCATCCTCTTTCATTTCAAACACGTTTCTCTGCTCTGCTTCTTTTCTCCCCGCTTGTGCTTGTGCTTTGGCTGGCTGCTGTCACAGAAGGGATTTTTCAACTTGAATGTTTGGAGCGTATGTATCCACGCTCGCCCGTCTGACAGCACTGAACCCTGTGTGTCCGAACCATAGACTGTGTGTTGATAGACAACAGGAGCTCACCGCCTGACGATGCTTAAGACTCAGATTGCACTGAGCGACCTCAGACTAGTTTGATTTCCTCGCCACTTACTAACTTTCAAACACGCTCCTCTGCTCAGCAAGCGGTATTTTTCCGCTGGAGCTGTGGGTGTAGTTTTTGGCCATATTTCCCTTCTTTATGATCGGGGATGCTTGACTTGAGCGTCACACGTCTTGTCATTTTTTAATCTCCAACACAAAGCTGAGCTGCCGCTGCCTCCTCGTCGTCGGTGCGTTTGCGTTTGATGGCGTGTCGCGTTGCACGGCGCTCTGACTAACTGCGCGGCTCTGATCAACTCTGGAACTTTGATTTCCACTTGTCACTTCCGATGTCACGTTACAGAGGAAAGACCGGTGCACGTAGCAGGGACAGACCGATGATGTGTTAGGAAAGGAAGTGTGCAAGGATCGCTCTTCCAAAAATCTTTCTGGGGAAAGTACATTTATGGACCTCCGTCCTGAAAATTTGGGAATGACATCTGTGCAAACTGGGGATAGAGCGGTGTGTTTTCAGTACTCCAATTCATTGCAGTACCAGTATTTTAAAATTCAAAATTTGCAGGTATTCAGTGCTGCTCTCTGTATTCCTTAGAGCCGAACTAACCCCAGTTTGAAATACGTGATGATCTTCAAAAAACTTTTTATTTAAAAAAATGTAATATATTTTTTTAGAAGTAATACATTATAGAAAACTAGGGCAGAACAGCTTCTATAATATAACATCGGACACCAAAGCTCAATTATAATGCAGCACTCATTAAACATTAATGCAGACGTGTGTGGGCTCCGAGTCAGATGAAGGTATCTGCAGTACTGTAGTACAATAAATATGTATTTTAGTCTGTAAAAAGGTTGACGTCGACCTCTGTGTGTGTGTGTGTGTGTACATCTATCATGTCGTATTCTAGTTTACCTGTGTTTTTGCGTCTTCCAGAGCCCGAACCCCTCCCTGACGTTCTGTGTGAAGACCCACGACCGGCTCTACTACATGGTGGCCCCCGCAGCAGAGGCCATGAGGATCTGGATGGATGTGATCGTCACAGGAGCGGAGGGATACACGCAGTTCATGAACTGAGAGACGCACAGGGCGCCGGGTGACGAGCAGATAGTTTCGGCAGGGACTCTCCCACCGCGGACTCGACGCGCCCCTCCCTGTTCCCAGTCGGCGGCGGACGCCTCGCCTTGTTTGTTACTTTTTTTCCTTTTTAATCTCACTTTGATTTTACAATGTAGATGTTTTCACCGCCACGTTTTCTACATGATTCTGTTTGAAATACAAAAGGGAGCCGTTGGAGGACACACACACACACACACACACACACATCTGTATATAAACCAAAATGTATACCTGTCAGAGACGTTTAAAAAGCCTTTCTATATTGCCAAATGGAGATCTTGTAGTGACTGTTTGTTGGTCCTTTTGTATTATTTGTTTCCTTTCTTTTTTTTTTATACTTATACAGAAAATTGCCAAACGACATGACGCCAACGTTTCGTCTTTAGTGTTCCGTCACTGACTATGCTCGGGTTTGGACAGAAAGCGCTTTTAAAGATCTTCAATCAAAGGGTGTAATCAATGTAGAAATATATTGGAAAGAATCTATGAAAAATAATGGAAAGTCGGCCGGAGCTGGAGCTGATCCGTGAACAGTGAAACGTTTCATCACCTCGGTGCTGCTCGTAGGATAAAGACCAACACTGACTTTCATGTGCAGCATCTGCAACACATTGAGGCATCCAGAGCTACATGCTGGACATATTTTCGTCTCGTACTTGTGGCCTACCAAAGTAATTCGAGGTATTTTGTTAAGACTGTGACCCACTACAGCTCAGGAGTTCTCACTATGGTTCGATCTGCGTGGAGTTTGAAAAGCTGGTACTGATATTAGTGTTGAAGCTGCTGATGAATATTACTCGGTGCAGAATTTAATATATTGGAAAATAAAAAAAATCACTTTGAGGATTAGCACGTTAGTTTGACAGTTTGCGTCCAGCTCCAAAGCTTTCCGAGATGAGATAAATTAAGTGTATTTCTCGACACTGTCCCTTTTAAAAGGGAATATTTTTACGCACTTAATTGCCTTTTTGTCCCCCAACAGATGTGTGCTAAATATAAAGCGAGAGCCAGCAGGCAGAGGCCTTAGCATTAAGACTGGATGCAGAGGGAAACCGCTAGCCTGGCTCTGTAAAACCGTCCAACCACCTGCACCCCTAAAGCTCACTCATTCTAAGCCCTTTATGTTTTTAATCCGAGCAAAAAACAACCAAACGTGAAAACGACATGCTGCGTTTTAGCAGAGTTGCATGCTGGAACTGCTTCTCGGGCCAGTTGACTGTTATCGGTGCGTCCAGTGTTTATGCTAAGCTAACAGTCTCCTGGCTCTAGCGTCATTCTCTAAACTTTAGCATCCTTTTTGTTTTTTTGCCAAGCGTTGGATGACAAGATTGATTCTCGTGTTTGTACGCTAAATGTGAAGCGGCAGCTAGCAGCCACTTAGCCTGGTTCTGTTCTAAAGCTCACCAAGGCCCATGTTATATCTTACACGTAGAATTGCACGGTATGCAGATTATTTGGACCCTTTGACGGAGCCTCTCCGCCTCGCTTCCAGTCGTTATTCTAGCTCTCAGCCGACTAGCTTCATATTTAGCATGCAGACACTGAAGTGCGATCAATCCTGGCGTGACCCAAAAATGGCTAGAATTTCCTGAAGGATAAAGTCTGGCATTTTGAGAAGTACACTGCATTTATCACTTCTTCGACAGCCGTGATGCTTCGCTAGGCTGAACCCTCGACATGCCTATAAACAACTATTTACTATGTAATGAAAAGAAAGGTGGCCAATCCGTCATATCAGTTGGAGGACACTCACCGAATGATATCCAACCCCCCGTATATTGTTCAGCCACAGCTGCCACATTCTCATATGTGAGCATCTCCTCTGTGTCTGGATGATGCTGCCTTGCTGCAAACGGCATCGCCACGTGTGAACGGAAAAAGCTCATGTTTGCTGACGCGACTACACAGCTGGGATAGCAGCAATCATCACTGCCAGCCTCAAGCGAAACCACTGGGGGGCGCTGCAGAGACCACACCCAACACGGGGGCAAAAAAATACGAACTAATGCAATTCAGAACTGTGCCTTGACTGTGTTGTTACTGATGCCGCCGAGTCCAGTGCAGCAACTGTACGAATGAATTTTAATTTGTGTTTCTGATCTGCATGTAGCGTTATCACCGGCAGAGATGGTGAAGGCACTGAGGGAGGGGGGGGGGGGGTCAGCTAGTTCACTGTCAGTTACTTAAATTCTGAATGTACAAAATATCTAGTATATCAATTTGTCATTAAAAAGCACTCCACCAATTTTGCATGGATTCCTATTCAGCCTGTGAGAAGTGTAGTTGCCTTGTTGAGTCGAAGGAAATAATCCTGTTGATTACAGGGTTCTGTAACCTCGAGCTCAAAGACGATGAATTTATTACAGAAACCCTGTGTTATGAAAAGTTCCCCCGAAGGATATTAAGCTTGAAACCAGCTGAAATGTGGTGTGTACAAAAAGGAGCTTGAAGTGAGATGCAATGTAATATTTTGTACATTCAGTAGTGAAGCGTAACTCATCTTAGCGTAACAACTTAGTCTGCCAACTATTAATTTGCAGAAGACTGGGTTCACTTTACAGTTCAGAGTGTACTGTATATAATGCAAAGCATTCTTAGATTTAAAAAAAAAAATAGGGTGATATGAGACTACATACCCTCTTGACATTTGGTTATAAAAATCAAAAACATTTTATATCACTTATTTATTGCAGCTGTGTGCCATATAACTAATTTAGGAAGTGATAAAGTCACACAAACTCCCTGCTGTTGATTCCTCACTGTGATCCGATGCCTGCGTGCACGAGGATGGATGAAGAAACCTCGCCAAAGGGTGATCTGTTGATCGGTCACGAACGCACCGGATGCCGTTGTCTGGTTTGTAGACGCCGAGGACAAACTACGCGGTGATATTTGGAGCACTAGTTCCACGTGTTCGTACAATAACTGGTCATTTATGGTTGTGGTGCCTGAGATAGTGACACATTTACTTCTTAATGAAAAGAGAAGAGACTAGTGAAAAGACCTTAATATATTCTGTCCTCCCTGCACAGTTGGCATGTGCAAACCAAACTATTCAATACTGGCAAGGCTGTTAATTGGTGTCTGTTGATGGTAGGTGGTATATTACATTACTGTTATCTATGTTGAAAAGAAAGGACACCAAATATCCTGTACAGAGGATGCCCGAGTGAAAACACTATCTTACTATTGAAATGAAACGGTATTGTATGGAAAGAAGTACAATTTTTACTTATTTTTGTCATTTTAGAAATTTTATTGTCAGTTACATTTCAAACTGTATGGTAGTGATGTATCAATCTACCTTATTTTTTTTTTTTTACTGGTACAGCAAAACACACACACGGACCATACTGTGTTATTGGTTCCCTGTATGTCTAATGCGTTACTTTCACCTATGAATAATATGGATTTTGTCAAATCTATTAAACGGAACGGTTACAGGACATCGGCTGCTTTTCTTGGTTACAATGCGAAGGTTCCAGTGTTGAGGAGCGACACCGTGACTACAGCACGCTGGCTGATCATTGGTTCATTGCTAACGGTCATATCTGGAATGACGAAGGACGACAGTAAAACAAAAAGCTAAAAAGTAAAAGCTTGCTCCTAAAGTTACACAAAACGCTCACAATGAAACACAGCTATAATGACGTTCAAAAAAAGGTTTCTTTCTACGACGGTGATTCTTCCATCTGAAAGAGGTCGCGGCGTTTTGCAGGATGTGTCCACGTGTATTTTACAGCTCATTGATGGCGTCACCTACGAACATTGCAGACATAACAACAACTCGGTTATTCACGTGGAAACTACCCAGACACATTCATGTTGGCTGTGTGCAGAGACTGTTCGCTCTCACTGTTGCACCAGTTTTATAGACGGAACGTTCACGTGGATTTGTCAGCGCAGAGCTGAAACATGTTACTCACTCTCTGCACAGGGGGAGGTGTAGTCAGTGACGGCCTCATCACCTGAAAATATCACCAAAAACACATTATTTAGAGACATTGATAACTCTTATGTCACTAAAATAAAAATAAAAAAAGAAACCATTTTCATTTTCTTAAAGAAAACTGAAAAACGGTGCGGGGAAAAGAACGAAGCTCTTACTTGTCTGGTAGTAATCGTAGACTTTGACCACAGCTGGTTTCAGGTTCCTGACCGGCAGATCCTCCTCTAGCGTCACACTGTATATCTTTGGCTCATCCTTCTTCAGCTGCAACCAGAAACAACAGCCCCCCCCCAACTTTAACATTTACTCACATAGAGAGATACAGGAAACCTGAGCCGGGTTTCACACGTATAACACAGTTGTTATAAACTCAGCACACAGCAGATAATGGCTGTCTGGTTGTTAGGAACATCAGGTCACCGTCGGTGCTTCCTACCCCGTCTAAGTAGATGTTGATGAATCCTTCGTCCACGTCCACGCGCTTCACGGAGCGGTCGCTCTTCAGCTACGAAACGCACAACAGAAATGTGCATCGTTTAAAAAACACATTCGCCGCTGCAGCACAGGCTGGTGGCATTAACACAAGAACTCACCAGCCTCAGGGAGCTGCTACGCAGAACGTATCCAGACAGCAGTTTGATGTTGATGATGACCATGTTGGTTTCCTCTCTCCTGCCCTGGTACCTGCCACACACACACACACACACACACACACACACACACACACACACTTCAATACCTTGAAATTATGCAAAACACATATCGACTAACATTTTAATGGACTCTTACTTATATAGCGCTTTTCAACCAAAACGGTTCCCAAATGCAACTTGAGGTTCGGTGTCTTGCCCAGGGCCACTTCGACATGTGGACAGGGAAGTGGGATCGAACCACCAACCCTGGGATGGGTTTAAAGGACGACTGCACTACCCTCTGAGCCACCTTGCAGGTCCTGACAGTTGTATTTGTGGTAAACTGAATCCTTACAGTTAACACTTCTTTGGTTGCAGGATGTGCTAATGCAGTTTATCTTAAAGAGACTCGACCCAAATAGGAATAAACCCGGACATCCAGCAGTACAAACGACAGAATCATTCATTGTTCAAGTGTGATGGGAAAATAAATCTCATATGCAATGTGGGCAGTATTTTCACTATAAGAAGAGGTAACTGGAAAGCTTGCGTTGCCGTTCCTCTGCATGCTGCTGCTGCGGCGTGCAGGCGGTAGTCCGGTGGTCCATCCCTGAAGGTCACAGCCATAATTTAAGCTCATAATTAAACAGCTAACTAGAGTCACTATATTGTTAATGCAGCTAGTTTTGCTCGGCGCTGCATTTATGGTGCTATTTGCTGATGCAGCTCGACAAGGATACGTTTCCTTATCCAGTGAAAGTCCCATCATTAATAGAACCAATCATCAGTACCTGACGTGCACAAACAGGATGAGCCGAGGCCTGCTGGTGCTGCATTTGGTCATGGTGTTTGTGGAGATGTTGAAGGCAGAGAAGTCGGGGGGAGGGGGGATGTTGTAATGCATGGAGATCTGGGGAGAGACGAATCATCACAAAACACCTGTCCTTTAAAAAAATCACACTCATCAACGCATCAGTGTGAGGTGACGCACAGATCATTACCTCATTACGGCTTATTGTAAGTTGCCTTGGATGGAAGTGTCTTAACATTACATTTATTTCGCCATGTCTGAGTAAAGCTAATTTAGAGTGGAACACACTCTTAGATTAAAGATATCAGCAGCATCGGTATCCTTGAAATTTGAATGATTTTAAATAGCTAGAGATACAAACTATTGAATTTCAGTTCCAAAAAAAAAACAAATAAAGGCAAGTATGTATGAAATGCTGCCAAAGAATTGCTGTTGTCTGCTGCTCTGAAATGTCTTGTTGTCAACATACATGCTGATACAAATACATTTTTGTATTAATTGTAATATCGGTAGATTTTAAGGGCCTGCTGATGTATCGGTCAATATTATAATAATTGTCAATATATATTTGTGTGTTTTTAACAGCGTTCATATACTGATTTCATTTTTATATTTTAATTCATAGCAGCGCAGTCATTTTTCTCCTCCTGTTCTCTTTCACCCCCGACTTGCCCCTAATCCAGTTCAGCCACCAGCTCCTGCTCCACGTGTTCTGGGCCCCGTGGTTGGTCGTACCTGTGCCAGCACACAGCTCTGGCCCTGGGCTTTGACCGCGTACTCTCCAGGGACCTCGCTCAGCTTCTGCTCCTGGTACATCAGCCTGTTGCGCTGATTCACCGTGAACTCTTTGTTCAGGCCTCCTAACGACGTCACCGTCACTGTAGTGTTGCCCTCCACACTGTAGGTGGCAGCGCCGTACTTAGCCAGAGCCTGGAGGGCCACCACAGTGTCCTGAAGAGCGGAGAGGTTAAAAACAGTTAGGGGGTTAAATGCTTCCCATGACCCACCTGTGTGTGCGGCCCGTCCTACCTGTGTGGAAGAGAAGCCACCGTACGGGTTCTGCTGCAGGATGAGCCAGCGGACGATGTCGGCGCTGTAATCCAGACCAAAGTTTGGCATGGCTGGACCGGAGAGCAGAGCCAGCAGCACGTAGGAGGTCATCTCTACCTCCAAAGAGTCCAGGCCTTTCCCAGAAGCCCCTGCTCTGTGCCAGTGACGGGTGCTACCTGCCAGTCAGAACAGTGGAGGCATCAGCCAATGACTAATGTGCACGTCACTTAACTGAATGAGGGCATCTAATGAGGTCTACAGCCTACAGGTTTACTACAGAGGTTCTGGTTCAGGTTCATACACACACACACACACATGCAACAGCCCACAACATTAAAAATATATATAGGTGTGGATTTCGTGAAATCCTAAAAGCTAGTGTGGTGACATCAAGCTCAAACTGCTCTGTCTGACCAGCTGTTGGCCTTTAAACGACATGAAAGTTCTGCCTTCACTTGCTACATGCCAATTAACACTTGGACTGTCAGCTGAAGAATAGACATCTTTTACAGTTTAACTGACACTTCAACTGCATTCATATTTCTCAGCCTCAAGTTTTGCCTTCTGTTCATACACAGTTTACTACAACTGCCTCTCAGGACTTTTATCAACTGCACTTCGACTGACATTTCAACTCCTTTCAGTCCTTGAACAACTGATTGCCCAAAGTCTTAAATTGACGCAACTTCCTTCGGTGCTTTCATTTTAACTAAAACTTCTGCTTCTTTCAGCCCTGATGACTGCTACTTCAACTTCTGTCAGTAAGTGTATTTTGGCTGCCTGCTTCAGCATTCCAACTATTTCTATTCATATTTCAACAGCAGAGTTTCAGCTATGAGATGTGCTCGTTTCCAGCCGTTTGTAGTTTTGCGTTCACGCTGCTTGGTGGCAGCAGTGAAGCTGTTTGGGGAAGATGCACTTAACAGCAAGAAGTGCAGATGCTGCTGGTGGTCTCACGGTCTAACCCTGTGTGCTGGACTTCTGGTGCAGATATGTGATGAGTTTGCTCCTCATCTCCTGGTCTCCAGCCAGCGTGAAGGTGTAGGACAGCAAGGCGGTGGTGTACAGGTTGTCCAGCTGGCCGGCCACGGCTTCCTTGAGGCAGCCCAGGCATTTCTGTACCACGGGGTCCTGTACCATGGGGTTCTGTACCACGGGGTCCTGTACATGCAGAAGGGAGACCAACCATTAATGAACCAATTTCTCCAGATATTAGAGTTGCTCTGAGGTTGTATGCAAGGTAACTTTAGTGATTCTTACAGACATATGCAGCCCCACCAAGGCGACTTTATTTAAAACTAAAGGAACAATAGGATGCATGTCCGACAGGCAGCAGCGAGAGATAAGTGATAACATCTGCTCAGCGGGATGTTACTTCTAACAGCTCTCAGAGGTGACTGTGATTACACAGAAACGTAATCAAGTCCCAGTACGTTATCTCAAAATCCACGCAGACGTCCACATCTCTTTCTTCATACATCCCTTTGAAGGATGGTGTTAATTTTCAGACCATGCAGCCTAAAAATAAGAGTTTCTATTAAATGAGGCATCCTAAGGAGCATCATAAATATAGGATCCTGGTTGCACAAAATTGGCATGACAGGAAATCTCCCAGTGATGGCAGGATATGAAAATGAAAACTTAATTTGAGGTGATTTTAAAAAAAGGCTGAATATTTAGAGGACCACTGAGTTCAACATGTGGACATCTCACAGACAGCTGCAGCAGCGAGAGACCACCAGAGTTCAAACTCAGCGTGACAGGCAGCAGCGGTGGGCTCACCGTGACGTTGCTGCCCAGCTCCAGCAGGGCGGCAGTGATGTAGGCCGTCAGGGACACATGGTCACTCACGCCTCCCTGGTGGAAACAGGAACAGTCAGAAGACAAGCGGCACACCGTCACCCTCACAGACTACAATCACACATCACGTGTGTGTGTGTGTGTACGCATAAACATGTATTGTTACTTCTTTATCACTGTCCTCCCCACATCATGACAACTTATTTTACTTATTTTAATGCCTTTGTTAGTGAGACAACAGTAGCCAGATGACAAAAAATGGAGACGGGAACGACATAATGTGTATTAAATAGTTTTTGTGTGTATATGTATTTTTACTCTCAATTTATTGCATGATACCTACTTACTATACCTGTTGCTGCTGTAACACTGCAGTTTCCCCACCGAGGGACTAACAAAGGATTATCTCATCTCATCTTATGACACTGACAACTCGGGCAACCAGGACCCATATTTTGCTCTTTTCGTCAACAGACACGAGTGATGCACTGCACTGCACCGTGTGTTTGAGGCCCTGTTTTGCTGGGACAATGTGTGGAACTTGTTAGAATGTGCGTGATGTCTCATTGTTGCTTTATTTACACGTGCACACGCGTTGGCCGTTAAACTCTTGATTTACTTTAACTGAACAAAACTGCAAAAGTGTTCAGCCTTCTCCCATTTCCTTGCCTGAGAAAACACAAGGATGACACATACACCCGTCTACTGTCCACTATGCAACTGAGACGTGGAAAGTCTGTGTGTGTGTGTGTGTGTGTGTGTGTGTGTGTGTGTGTGTGTGTGTGCGCAGGCCGTCGGCCAATCCCTCTGCACACACTCACAGCTCTCAGAAACCCCGTGCAAATTGCTCCGATCCGGTGACGAGGTTGTTACCTTAATGCCGTTGTGGATGAGTTTCCCCACAGACGCGATGCAGCCGTCATGCCGCTGGTGTGTGGACAGCCACACCCTGGCATCCTCAATGTGGTTATGATTCACAGTGATGTACGGTACCGCCCCGCCGAACGACTTCATCACAAAAGAGGTCAGCCTTCGAAGGCCACATGCAGAAAAGACACGCAGACATTTTTTTTTACAAAACACGTCTATCCACGTGTGCCTGTGTTTGAACCCAAAGTGAACCGAGCTTCAGGACAATTACATAACAACTTCCTGTCTCTCAGTAACGCGGAGTGCTTCGTCTGAGCTGCATCCACAACAAAACACTCGTATTCCTCCCAGCAGACGCACAACAGTCCACTGCACATGTTGTGCTGCACTGCAATCAGTTTAACCTTCATTTTCTGGCCACTTGGGGGCAGTAGAACAAGCTTTAAACACCGAGATACTGTATTACCTTATAGACCTCTGCATGTTAGCAAACAATTGCATATTTAAGAACATCCAGCTGACCGACAGATCTTCAGCAATCATTATGAATCAGTCCAATATTCTTTCTCCTTTTAGCTCTATTTTTGGTGTCCACCTACTCATGAGGGAACTATCTGGCTCTTTAGCTGCTAAATTCTAAAACACATTTTTATAGAAATTGCTTTCTTGCGATGTCGTCTTTATATTGTTATATCATCTTTTATTGTTTTTATTGATTTAAATGATTTATTATTGTACTTAGTCTTTAAACTTTATCTTGCTTTTGTTTTATTTATCTTTTAATGCTTTCTGTTTTATTGCTTTCTGACTATATTTGTCTGTTTGCAAACTCTGTTTTTAAAGTTGCTATATAAATAAAGTTATAATATTTATTATTATTATTATTATAATAAATGCTGTTTGGTGCTGGGCAGATAGTGTAGCGTGAGCTTATCAGAGCATTTCTGCAGAAAACAGCTGCCTGCTACATCTGGAAATGTTTGCGCCTGTTTTGCGCCAAAACAATGAGGTCCAAGGCCTCTGCATGGCACTGAAACCTCTGTGGGCTCATCTCTATAAGTCAACACCTGTCACATTACATATAGTCCTCTGAGCTTGTTCATACAAAAATATTGATTAGTGCAGCTTTAAAAAAAAAAAAGCAACATATTTGCTCAGACTCTAGTGAAAGTCCTTGTTTATGTGGACAATTCCATCCAATCTCCAGTTGGAATTTTAATGCAACTGAACACAGCCCCAGATTCTCCTAACCACAAACACACACCCACACACACACACCCACCAACTGCCAAACTGCCCCTTTCAAACAGCAAAGGGTTTGTTAAATCCCCCGAGGCTCTGTGCTTTAAACCCATTCAATGCAAATATTAATTTTCTGGCAGCTTCCCCATAAAGTAAATTATTAGTATGCATGCTGGTGCCAAACACCTCCCACTGTGACTGCATGTCATTTTTATTCTCACATCAAATGAAGTGTGAGATTTGAGCTGTTGTGTTTTCTAAATGTTCTATAACCACTGATGCAATTATCAAATATCACAAGTTGCATCATCATGAACAGATTCCATTATTCATATTATTTTGGTATTTGACAGGTGTGTACGTAAAAGTATTTATACATCTAAATTTGACATT